>JAJIBD010022979.1:0-66632 GCA_021461705.1 Cryptotis parvus
TTAATTGATGTTTGGTCATTTTCTATTCAAAAAACCTTGTAATGATGCTAAATATTTTGCATGTCCCACATTTGGTCACCTTCCTTCCTTCCTTCCTTCCTTCCCTTCCCTCCTTCCTTCCTTCCTTCCTCCCTCCCTCCCTCCCTCCTTCCTTCTCTCCCCTTTCTTCCTTCCTTCCTCCCTCCCTCCCTCCCTCCCTCCCTCCCTTCCCTCCTTCCTCCTCCCTCCCTCCTCCTCTCCTCCTCCCTCTCCTCCTCCCTCCCTTCCTTCCTTCCTTCCTTCCTTCCTTCCTTCCTTCCTTCCTCCTTCCTTCCTTCCTTCCTTCCTTCCTTTGTTCTTTTCTCCCTCTCTATTAAAGTAATTTGGGGGAAGGGATGTAGCTTCATCTTAGAATACAATGTGAGCTTTAGGGAGGCAATAAAGAGAGGGTATTGTGGTTAGAATAAAAGCATCCCTTTTGGTTGTGCAATTCTCAAAGAAAGGAACTTACTTTACTCTATTTCAGAGGAATCTTTTTAAGCTAACCTGAGTATGTTTTTTTGTTTATACTTTGTGTGTCTATGTGCATGTGTGTACAAAGAAACACATACACAATCACTTGCATATGTCATTTCAGTTCCACTCAGTTTTCTCATTGATACATAGGCACTCAGACATGATTGGTGTTCCTTAGATACAACTTCAATTATCTGTTTCTGCTGCTAGTGACTTTATTGACTATTATTTTTGGTACTTAAATCACGCAAATTCTCTAACAATGCTGAGACTGTGATACCAAGGGCACTAATAAATGAATATTTAAGAGATGGAAATAAAATTACTGTTTTCAAATAGAGCTGATTGAGTGAGAAGTTCACATCAATTTAAAGCTAAAGCATGATCTGTGTGAATAGTAACACAATTATCTTTTCAAGAACTCATTGTAGTCTTATAATTAGTTACAATTTATACAGCTGTCATGGAATATTATTTTTTAGTTCCACATACACATACTTATGTAGCATGTAAAATATTAGAGATTGAGTAAAGCACATTATTAGAATTATTCAAATATCTTTTCTTTGCTGTTCCAGTTTAAACAGATAAAATAATTGTTTTGTCCTGTATTTTTCCTTTTTGTTTTATCTATCTTATCTATTGTCTTCATTTTTTTAATGGAGGAACATTGGGATTACATCCAGTGCTCCTGGATCCTGGCTGTGTGTTTAGGAATCATTCCTGGTGGTGCTCAAGGGATCATTTGTGAGTTTCAGTGATCAAATCAGAGTTGGTCACATGCAAGGCAAACCACTTATCTACTGTCAGTCTCCTTAACTCATATATATTTCTTTTAAGTATATTTTCATAAAATTCAAAATAAGTATGCTGAAGCAGGAATGCCCTGTCAGGTCGGAGGCACAGAGATGAGACACCAGGAACACGACGTATTTCCATTAATATTTTTAATAATCACCAGCCGGAGGGGCAGCAGTTCTCATCATGGCAAGAGCTCGCTGACCTGAACTAACTCATTTGACTGACCGAACTGACTGACCACCTCCACACCGACCCCAACTCTCTTCTCCCTCATCTCAAAGGGCAATACAGCTTAAAGTTTGCATGGTTTACATTACAAAGACAGTTCACATTCATTGAATAGGACTTAGAAATAATAGGAAGGAGACAACCAGGAACCAAAAACCAGCAGGGGGTGCTATCTAGGTAAGATGAGATGAACAAAAGAACGCATTACAGTTGCTAATGCAGCCTTCCGGACTAGCCCATGATGGCAAGGGCGTGCCAGACAGAAGAACAAGAAAAACCTGTTTTCTGCCTAACTTTAAGCATCGTCCATTAGACTCCATCTTGTGGTAGTTATAGCCAACAGGGAAATGTGCAGAGAAATGACCTAGGATAGCCTTGTCTGGGTACCTGCAGCTTTGATTAACAGTCTCACTAGGGAATTCTACATACTAACTCTATTGGGAGACAGTCTGCCGGAAGTCCCTGTGTATCTGTTAATAGGCAGTATCCATCAGACCTTCCTTGGCATATCCTTAGATCTACCTTCTTCCAACAATATACAATTACAAATTCTTCATCATTCTATCAAAAAAGTTTTCCCTTTTATGATATATATTACATATTTAATCTGTATAAAATTGATGGTTAATTTGCTTTAATAGGTACAGTGACATTTTAAAATCTAACTCAGGTAAGCACATATTTATTTACACAAACCTAATTATCCTGTAAATCTATTTGCAAATGTTATTGGAATTAATGCTTTGAAATTACTATTGGTGGTTTAACAACTTTTTATAGACAAGTCATACTTGATATTTTTCTAATTAAAAAGATATATATATATATACATATATATAAATTTCTATAAATAAATAAATATATATATATATTTGTGTGTCTATTTCTCCCACAACATAAAAGCTTAGGCCCAGATTGGTTTATCAGTGAGCTCTTCTCAATCGTTAAAAGAGAACCTACTGCTGCCAAATCTTTCAGGCTTTTCCAATGACTCATCAAATAAATCATGCACCACGACCAAGTGGTATTACCTATGTATGCAAGGATGGTTTAATATACATATATTAATCAACATAATATGCCATACTATATACCATATTGATAAACAAAAATTAAACTTATTTTATCCTGCAGGAACCATGGCTTACAAAGCTGTTAATAATAGGGTTCCTATGTCCACACATCTCAGCACCAAACTCTCCACCAACGTCCACTTCTCTCCACCATGTCCCAATGCCTCCCTAAGTCTTATACACCACTCTATTCGAGCTTCCACGGATGATCGGTTCTCAATTTCTGTTAATATCTCTCATATTTTGATGAGACTGCTTTTAGTTTCTATTCATATCTTTACTATATTTTTATCAAAATATGGGGAGAAAAGATAAACTGCCTTTGGGAATTTTGATTTCAATATTTATTGCAATTCTGGTATAAAATGTATGAAAAATTATACCAATATTTTTTGTTAGGGGGCCAGATAAATAGTAAAGCAGGAAAAGTTTATGGGAAAAAGCACAGTTAGATCCCCAGTGCTGCACCTGTTCCCAGAGTGCTGGCAGAAGGGATGCATGGATGCAGAACTCAGAGTAAGCTTACAGCACCCATATATGACCCCACCCAATTGTTACACAATAGAGATTTCTTGTTGATTTTGTGCCAGTTCAATAAATCTTTAAAACCACCCGAGGTGACAATTTTAGAGATTACATTTAGAAAATTCAAGCAATAACATTTTTAATTACTAAATTGAAGGAAATGATACAAAATTTATATAAACTTACACATCATATTTAGGCACCTATGTTGTTAAACTAGTTTTGGTCTGTAAGTGTCAAAGACTTCTTTTAAAATGAATGACTGCCTTTCTAAAAATTGCTAGGAGCACGTACTTCAGACCTAAAGGTCAGCATCTAATCTCTAGATTGCATGCAAAGTTCACAACTGTAGTGTGAATCAGACATTTCCCTCTGTTGTACGACCTTGCTCCTCTCCTTTTAATCTCTCTGAGATCTTTTCATCATCCATTAAGCAAAGGCACTTTATTAGTTGATTTTAATTTCTCTTCCAGTGTTTATGACACATATTCCCTTTTGTGGCTTTTCATTCACAGAGAAAAAGACTGCACTGGAAGTCCTACATTTCACATAGATCAAACTACCTCTGAAACATTAAAAACTCACGGTTGGAGTGTTCCTATTTTATTTTAATGTACATTTGAGCAGATTTATTTTATTTCTGGTTTATTAAGAGCTAACTATAATTTATAGTTTTTTTTTACTTCACTGGCCACAATGAAAGTGAATCGCACGTTTATTGCACTTAAGCATAATTTGGCTAAAATTTCCCCAGAGTCATCATGAAAAGGGTATTAAAAGTCTATATTATGCCCCAAAGAGAAAATCAATCAATCTTTCACAATGTTTCCCTTTTTTCTTTTATTTCCCCAACAAATTGTGTAGCAAGGAAATTTAAAAGGTAGAAAAAGAAACAGGAGTTTCAACAATGAGTGCAGGAATTTGCAAAGAACAGAGTTCATAACACTTTTACTGTAATCTTACACTGTTGGGAAAGAAACAAAATTCAATTTATTAGAATCTGTTAGAGTTGGGCCAGGTAGATTTAATAATTTCTTTTTCTTTTTTTGGTTTTTTGGGTCATGCTTGGCAATTCTCAGGAGTTTCTCCTGGCTCTGTACTCAGGAATTACTCCTGGTGGTGCTCAGGGGACCATATGGGATGCCGGGGATTGAACCAGGCTGGCACAGGCCGGCCGTGTGTAAAGCAAACACCCTACATGCTAGGCTATCACTCCGGCCCCAACAATAAATGTCTTAAGATATTTAATAGACAGTATATTTTTCAGGTATTATAACAATTAACCAAAATGTGGGTTGTTAAAAAGGTTTATAATGACTTGATCTTAAACAATAAGAACTGCATGTACACATGTTTGCATTCCTGGAAATGGAAAATATTTCATTGTTTGGATTTTTAAGCCATTTATATTCAATATTTTGGTGAATACTCAGAAAAAGATAATAAGCAATACATTTTTATTTGTGGATGATACTCAGGATGATGTGCATACACAGGGGAGAAGAGAGAAATAATTTTAATAAAGAACCTGGAGGCATTAGGAGTGTGGCAAAGGAATGATAAAACCAAGGTTTAAGTTGTAAAAATGCAAATCATTACACAAGGGGCGGAAATAACCTCATGCAGTTACTCTGAGGGTGAGACAAACCCTGAAAAATAGTTAGGGCGGAAATAAATCTCTGGGTGATACTGCACGGCAAATGAGATATGAACCAGCAATAATAATAGGCAGAAAATATTCCCTTACACTTTTGAACTACAAAGAAGCACTGTGGCAGAGGAAGATGAAGGGCATGCCACCTCGGCTTTGTATTCGGCTTAAGCTACACATCTAAAAGTTAGCATGCATGCATGAGGTGGGCACAAGGCTGCTTAGGGGGTCTGACTGCCACACACACAAAGTAAAATTCTGGGGCACGGGCGTTCTGTGGACTCGTTCTAAATTATAAAATATATACTACAAAGAAACAGAGGAAGAAAGAGGGACTATTCCTTTGAGCAATGTCTAAATGCTAGGAATTAAAGAGAAGTTCCAGGCCTGGAGAGATAGCACAGAAGGTCCAGAGCTTGCCTTGCATGTAGCATATGGGGTTCCATCCCTGGCACCACATATGGTCATGTAAACCCTGCAGGGAGGAGTCCCTGAACACATTAGTGAGTTCAAAATAATAAGATAAAAATAAAGTTCACATAAGTAATGTGTGTGAGTTTCATTAGAATGAAGCATGACTTAATTCCTCCAACAGGGGCCACAGACAAGCATTTCTCAGACAACAGGATAAGCTTTTTAAGTTAAGCGGGAAATTTGCTATTTGGTGTTCAGTCATATGTAACTACAGCATTCATATTTGTAACAGTGATTATTGTAAAGCCAAAGGTTTGTTTTATGTTTCATACCACTCCTTCATTGATGTTCAAGGTACTCTCCTGTTTGTGTACTCACAAATCGTGACCATGACTGACTGCAAACTACATATGTGCTCACTGTTTTAAATGTCGGGGCACTTAACATGCATTGTTTATACGTGTTTAGGGGATCATGCAAGGCTGGAATTTGAAATCTGGCCTCTGCTTAGTCTCTCTGGCTCTTCTTTTAGCCAGCCCCAGGACAATAAAACTATATAACTCTCTCTCTCTGCATACATATATTTATGTGTGTGTGTGTGTGTGTGTATATATATATATATGTATATATATATATAAGTTTATGTGTATTAGGTATTAGGTATATATATATAACCTACATATACCTATATAATATATATAAGGTATTAGGTCATATATAAAATCTATTTATATATGTTATATATATAACCTAGTACTTCTTTAAAGTATAAATATACTTTTTCACCATGCAAATACAAATTTGGTATTTTGCTGAAATACCAATATCACTTCATCACCATTTAACCTCTTCCACTCCTCCTTTGTTAAACTCAGTTTGGTCTTCCATCTAGGAATTTCCTTTGATTTGACCTACATATTCTTTGGTTTCCCTTATGCTTCACAAGTAAGTGTTACTATTTGGTATTTTTTCATTTCATTTTAATTTCCCAGTTGATAATTGATAATGAAATTTCTTTGCATATTTGGTAACATCTCTAATTCTTTAGAGAATTATTCATTTAACTGGCAAACATCATTTATTTTATCAGTAATTTAAGGCTAAGTTTGCATATATATTCATCTCATTTGAAATTTTATTTTTGATTAGTTTTTGTGCTCCCTACTTTGTTATTTTCCCATAGTTGACTTTAGTGAGATCGTTTCTTGTCTTGATTATTAGTCCTTTATCAGATGAATCATATCCCATAGAAGCAAATATCATGGTGTGATTGGGTGTGGTTTTCTCAAATGCTATTTTATGGTTTAGGGCCGTAGACTCAGGCCTTTGATTAACTTTGACTTCATTTTGTGTCTGTATTTTCCAAATTTCAGTTCTATCCATTGATGTGCATGTCTTTTTATTTCAGAACCTTCTCTACTTTGATCACTTGATCACTTGAATCCCGTTATTTATCAATTTGCTCAAGTGGGCGCCAGTAACATTTCCATAAACATTTCTGTTACTGGATTTGGCATATCGAACACGCATTGGACAGCTTGCCAGGTTCTGCCATGAGGGCGCTATATTCTCATTACTTTAAAGTATAAGTATATACTTTAAAGTATATAAATATATACTTTAAAGTAATGAGAAACACCATCTTTACTTTTATGTAAGGATAAAAGTGTGATATTTCTCATTTTTCTACTCTGATTATTATAAATTTGTGGTATTCTTTGAAATTAGACACATGAAGTTACCATTTTCTTTTTTTTCTCAATTACTTAGCTATTTCTGGGGATTCTCACTACTATACATATTTTGGTGATATTCTATATCCTTGAAGAATGGTTTTGTAAGTTTTATAAAGATTGTAAATTTTTTTTTCCTTGGGCCATACCCGGCAATGCTAGGGGTTACACCTGGCTCTACATACAGGAATTAATCCTGGCAGTGCTGAGGGGACCATATGGGATAACTGCGATTGAACCTGGGTCAGCTGCATATAAGACAAACACTGTACCCATTGCGCTATCATTTCAGCCCCAGATTGAAAGTTTTTAATTTGTAAGTTTTATATTGTTTTATATTATAAAATAAATATATTGTAAGTTTTATAAAGATAGATTTAAACTGTATCATGTTTGTGATACTATGTTTAAGACATTTTTAAGAATATTAAATTTGTCACCAATGGACAAACATTTGTTTCCAATATTTTTGCTTTTCATTTCTTTTAACAGTAATTTATGATTTGTGACTATAAATATTTACATAATTTAAAATTTTATTTTTTGTCATTTTGCTGCAATTGTGTTCTATTGATTTCTACCTCTTCTAATTGTCTGCTTTTATGAGAAAGCTTTTATTTATTGATTTTGTAGTCTACTTTTTACCATATTGATTCTGATTGCTATTGGTGAAACTTTAAAGGATTTTCTAACATATCATCTGTAATTAATGATAGTTTTGCTTATCTTTTTATATAAGTATTTTATTATACCACTGTGAGATATACAATTACAAATATGCTAATATTTGGGTTTTAGTCATACAGTGTTCCAGCACCCATCCCTGACCAGTGCCCATCTCCCACCACCAATGTTCCCGGTTCCCCCCCCTCCCCCAGCCCTGCTCCATGGCAGGTTCTTTATTTCTTTCCCTTTCTTTCTATCTCTTTTCTCTTTTCCTTCCCTTCCAGACTATGGATTACAGAACATACAGTAAAGGGTTTTCATGTGTACCTTTTTGCCTGTATTTAATGCTCAGTTATAGGTTGGTATTAGTACCTTCGACATTTGTTAGCACACTGTTCCTTTTACTGTCTTACCTAGCCTCTGACTCCCACACTGTGGTGATAATTTCCACCTTTGACAAAACCTCCTGATACATGTTTCTCTAGACCTTGGATATTGGTAACATAATATGCACATATATATTTATGTCATGCAAATAAATGCAGTCATTGTATATCTGTCTCTCTCCTTCTGACTAATTTCACTCAACATGATCTTCTCCATGTCCATCCATGTATAGGCAAATTTCAAAACTTCATTCTTCCTAGAAGCTACATAGTATTCCATAGTGTAAATGTACCAAAGCTTCGTTATGCAGTCATCGATTCTTGGGCACTCTACTTGTTTCCAGATTCTGGCTATTCTAAATAATGCTGCTATGAACATAAAAGTAAGGATGGTGTTTCCACTGCATATTTTTGGCTTCCCTGAGTAGATTCCCAGGAATGGTATGGCTGGGTCAAATGGAAGTTCAATTTCTAGTCTTTGGAGGAATGTCCATATTGTTTTCCAGAAAGTCTGTACCAGCCGGCATTCCCATCAACAATGGATGAGTGTCCCTTTTCCCCACATCCACGCCAGCACTTGTTGTTGCTCTTGTGGATATGTGCCAGTCTCTGTAGTGTAATATGATATCTCATTGTAGTTTTGATTTGCATCTCTCTGATGATTAGTGATGATGAGCATTTTTATATGTATTTTGGCCATTCAAATTTCTTCCTTATTGAAGTTTCTGTTCATTTCTTCTCCCCATTTTTTTGAATGGGTTGTTTGTTTTCTTCTTGTAAAGTTTTACCAGTGCCTGATATATCCTGCATATTAACCCTTATCAGATGGGTATTGGGTGAATATTCTTTCACATTCTGTGGACTGCCCTTTGTATCTTTGTCACAGTTTCTTTTGAAATGCAGAAGCTTTTTAATTTCACGTAGTACCATATGTTTATCTTTTCTTCTAGTTGCTTTGTTAGTGATGCTTCACCTTTGAAGATGCCTTTAGCTTCAATGCCGTGGAGGGTTTTTCCTATATTTCTTCAACATATTTTATGGATTCAAGTCTATTATTGAGATATTTAATCAATGTTGATCTTATTTTTGTGCATGGTGTTAGACAAAGGCCCAAATTCATTTTTTTTTCCATGCTGCTGCCCAGTTTTCCCAACACCACTTGTTGAAGAGGGTTTCCTTACTCCATTTTGAACTCTTTGCACCTTTATCAAAGATTAAGTGATCATGTGTTTGTGGATGGGTGTCAGGATACTCAATTCTCTTCCATAGATCCACAGGTCTGTTTTTATTCCAATACCATGCTGTTTTAATTACTACTGCCTTGTAGTACAGTTTGAAGTTGGGAAAGGTGATGCCTCCCATCTTCTTTTTTCCTGAGGATTGCTTTAGCTGTCCATGGGGGTTTTATTTTTCCATACAAATTTCAAGAGTGTTTGGTCAATTTCTTTGAAGAATTCCATGAGTATCCTTATAGGGACTGCATTGAATGTGTGCGGAACTCTAAGGACGTACTACCATTTTGACAATGTTGATTCTCCCCATACATGAGCAGGGAATATGTTTCCATTTCCTCGTTTTCTCTTTTATCTCTTGGAGCAATGTCTTGTAGTTTTCTTTGTACAGGCTTTTGCACACTTGGTTAAGTTGATTCCGAGATATTTGATTTTCTGTGGCACGATTGTGAATGGAATTGTTTCCTGAATATCCCTTTTTTCTCTTTCATTATTTGTATATAGGAAAGCCACCGACTTTTGGGTGTTGATTTTGTATCCTGCCACTCTACTATATGTGTCTATTGTTTCTAGGAGTTTTTAGGTAGAAAGTTTAGGGTTCTTTAGTTATAATATCATGTCATCTGTGAATAATGATAGCTTGAATTCTTCCTTGCCTATCTGGATGCCCTTGATGTCCTTTTCTACTCCGATTGCTATGGCAAGTACTCCGAGTACTATATTGAATATTGAATAAAAGAGGTGAGAGAGTGCACAACCTTGTCTTGTCCCTGACCTCGGGAGAAGGCTCTCAATTTTTCCCCATTTAGAATGATGCTTGCTGTGAACTTTTGGTCGATGGCTCTAACTATCTTGAAGAAAGTTCCTTCAATTCCCATTTTCTGGAGGGTTTTAATCATGAGCGAGTGCTGGATCTTGTCAAATGCTTTCTCTGGGTCTACTGATAGGATCATATGGCTTTTATTTTTTCTCTTATTGATATGCTGTATTATGTTGATTGACTTGTGAATATTGAATCATCCTTGCTTTCCTGGGATGAATCCTAGTTGGTCATGATGTATAATCTTCTTGATGAGTCTTTGGATTCTGTTTGCTGGTATTTTGTTGAAGATCTTAGCATCAGTGTTCATCAGGGATATTGGTCTGTAGTTTTTGTTCTTTGTATTGTCTCTCCCTGCTTTGGGAATCAGGGTGATATGTGCCTCGTAAAAGCTGTTTGGGAGTGTTTCTGTTTCTTCTATTTCCTGGAAGTGATTGAAAAGGACTGGCAGTAGGTCCTCTTTAAAGGTTTGGTAGAATTCACTAGTGAATCCATCTGGACATGGGCTTTTGTGTTTGGGCAGTCTTTTAATTACTGTTTCAATTTCCTCAATGGTGATAGGCTTATTTCGATATTGCTTATCTTTTTTTAAATATGCTTTTTTCTAAAAATTTTGAGTTTTATATAAAAGAACTGAAACCATAAGCAAATTGACCAAGTGCTTTATAGCTGACCAGTTTTAGAAAATAAAGCATTTAAAATTATTGAATTAGAGATGTCTGGTAGAAGGCAGGGAGAAATTATCTTTTTTCTCTAGGTATCTTAAAAGTAGCTGAATTTCGAGCCTATTAGATGGCAATCTAATGCCTCAGGGAAATCACTAGCATCATGCATTTGTGATATTTCAATAATGACAGTATAATATAAATAAGGAAAATATTAATGATAGTAATGAAAATCTGATTTTTTCTATAATAATAAAATTGGTACATAGTATTTAAAAGTATGTTACTGTTATCATTCCTTTTTATTATTTTCAGACATTTTTCTTAAACTAGGAATATCTTGTTTCAAGGTGTGAAATACGATTTAGAAACCTAAGAATTAATTTACATAGCATTTATATATAAATAATATATTGACATATATAAATAATACATATTATTAAATAATATTATAATGACATATAAATAATATATATAACATATATAAATAATAGATGTTTATAAGTGATGCAAGTATACAAACACATTGTATAATCGAATTTAAGCACTGGGGGAAAGTAAAAACAGATTAGAGAATTTAGGCATTGGACCTTCATTGTAGAATTATTCTAACAATAAGTGTAGACAAAATAACAGTCACGTTATTTGATCTTACTTCCTTGATATTAAAGGTAGGATTATCTGAGAATCTATTTAAAGGAATGTTAATAAGGATAAAAAGGGTCAGGACACCCACAGCAAATATCACTACTTGGTGTAACACATGTGCTTCGTAATACTTCCAAAATAAGTGGAATACCAATGAGAGAATATATAAAATGTAAACTTATTCTAATTGCCATGTGGGTGGAAAGAATAATGATGTGAATTTTTGCTCTTGTATTTCAAAAGAATATACATGATGTTTTCTATAGAGACAGCATTATTTATTTTATAACCCCCTACTAACACAGTACCAGCTTTCTTTTTGTCCACATTCTTGCCAATACTTCCTCTAGTTGTAGGTGATGCCTAAAGGCAGCTACAATTGGCATTTTTCTAATAATAAGTAATGCTGAGAAGTTTTCATTGTTTGTAGTATGTTTCCTTTGGGAAGTGTCTATTCAGGTGCTTTGCCTAAATTAATACAGTGGGTGGGGTGCTTGCCTTTCATGACTGATCTGGGTTCTATCACTGGTATCCGATGTTCCTACATTTTCCTCCATTAACCTTTTCTTCCCTGTCTAATGTTGAGGTCTTTAATCCATTTTGATCTCTTGGACTTAGGGTTAGATACAGGTCTGAGCTCGTTTTTGTTCATGTAGCTGCTGAGTTTTACAAGCACCACTTGTTAAAGAGGCTTTCCATCATATTTTTGCTCCTTGTTGAGATTACATTATTATAAGTGTGAAGGTGTGTGTCAGGATATTCAACTCTATCTCATAGGACTGTCTTTATTTCAATAAAGACATGAAATACCATGCTGTTTTAATCACTGCCACTTTGTAGTACAGTTTAAGGTTACTGAGGGTGATGCCTCCCATCTTCTTTTTTGTCAAGGATTGCTTTAGTTTTCCTGAGGGTTTATTGTTTCATAGAAATTTCAGGAATGTTTGATCAATTCCTTTGAAAAATGTCATGGGTATCTTATATGAGGAGCTGTGTGTAAAATCTGGATTGGATCCCTGCAAAACAAATGCTCTACCAACTGTACTATCATTCCAAGACACCCTGACTTAAAATGATGTTCACAACATTCTATTATTTCAGGAAAACCAATCTTACCACTAGAGTTAGCTTCTCTCTAACAGAGGCCTCTACTTCCCACTCCACCTTGCCCTTTTCCAGTTTTGATCTGAGCATTGAGTACTGTTGGCTGTGTGGTTTTTACATATACAAATACTGTACCTCTATATTGACAAGGTCCCTGATTCTCACTTCTGTTATTTCTGCCTGCCTATTGTTACTCATTACCCATATTTTTTCTTCACTGCCTTTTTATTTAATAATCTAGGGCTTGCCCATTCTTGATACCATCCATTATCTTGTTCTCTTGTCTTGTTAATCTGATAGTGATATTATCCCATTTATGTCTTTCTCTGACTTACCTGACTTAGCATGATTTCTACCATTTCCATCTAAGGAGCAGTGGATTTCAGGAATTCACAATTCCTTGTAGCAGTGTAGCATTACATTATGTATATATACTACATCTTTATTGTATATTCATTAGTCATTGGATAAGGAGTTGATTACATATCCTGGCTTATGTATTGAATGCTGCTATGAATTCTGCTGCTTTGACTTGCTACTGTATTATTTATCTCTTTTTATTCCATTTCAGTGAAGCTTTAATGTTTTGCATCAGTGTTTATTGGAATTTATTCAACTTCTGTTCCTTCTGTTCGGAGCTTCCCTTCATCTCCTCTACCAATCCTTAAATGTGTTATTCTGAGGTCCTCCTTCTTGAATGGCATCAAGGTGTTTGATGAGTTTGAGGACTCTGTTGTGCTTTAGAAGGTGATTTAATTGGAATGATTATTGTTGTTAGTAGTAAAAATGGAGTTTCAGCTGTCAGAAGATATCAATGTGGGTCTAATATTTTTGATCGATATATCACAGTCCGGCTTGAGTGGCCGCTTGCGGCGCGCGGTTTATCATTAAATGCTAGACTTAGAGAGATGACTGCAAGAGTATGCTACCTGCACGGCAGAGCCTGGCAAGCTACCCATGTTGTATTTGATATTCCAAATACCAGTAACAATTATAAACCTCATTCCGGAATGGATTGTGGCTCTTTATGTTCCTGGAGCAAGCAGATGCCCTTGGGCTCTACTAGCATGAGACAGGACATATGGAGATGTTACTGGGGCCCACTCGAGCAAATCAATGAACAACGGGAAGACAGTGACAGTGACAATGTCAGACTGCTACTTATGTTTTTTTTTTAACTCCTGCTTATATTTTCTGCTGTCTAATAGTTATCAGGTGGGTAATTCTGTACAGAAGTATCATGGGTAGCATTCCTGGCATACAGATAGTGTTCTCATAGCAGGGAAAGGGAAGAGAGACTTAGAACCCAAAAAGGCAAGAAGAGGGGAATCTTGCTGTCTAACCCATTTTCTATGGCCCTCTCTAATTTCAGATTTTATATGTATACAGTAATGAAGTATTAATGAAAACATTAATGAAATTACTTTTTTAGTATACAGTACTTATGACTGTAACTAAATCATTTAAAAGCTAGTATAATGCAGTTTAATAGTCTGTAGGGGATGCCACTGGGGTCCACGACAGTATCAGGACAGAAGTTCTTTTCTACCTCTAATGTTGATGGGCGAACTGATGAAAACTCATGTCTGGTGCAGTTCCAAAAAAGGCTTTTAATAGTACAAAATCTCTTCCACAGCAATCCAATATAATGAAAGAACTCTATATCTAGTCAGAATTTAGACCATACAGAAGAGCCTTAGTCTCCCACCAAAGAGTGAGGATCTCACTTGAGAGGAGTCCTACCCAAAAAGGAGGGAAGAAAGGCAAGGGGCCTCAAGTCAGTCCACTTACATACACCAAAGTAATCCTATCTGTGACAGGGAGGGTCTTGTCAACAAAGAAGCCTAAATAGATTGTAGAAGGGCAGTGCCACACCCTAATACAGGTATAAGCAAAGGATACTCCAAGCACTAATCCTTTCTACAGAGATTATCTCTTATGTAAAACACTGGAGAGAAAGAGAGAGAGCTGGTATAAAGTAATAAATCCTAATTTCATGAGCTTCATGCAATCTAGAATGTACCCACAGGTCCTTCTTATTATCTGCACCAGGGTGGTTCTGAGTAACTTGTTTTCTGTATACTGAAAGGGACACACTTGCTTGCTTGAGAACAAACTAGTATTATCCTTCCTATAATCTTCCTATAGTCTCAACGTAGCCAGGGTGGTAGTCTCCTGGTAAATTCTAACTGTCCCACGCTGTGTTCAGTGGGTATAAAGAGGAGCTTACCCAATCTAGGAAACATAGAAGTCTTAGTAGATGTATAAGTCAGAAGTTATTCAGAGTCAAGGTGACCTCTGTAACTGTCACACCCTCTAGCAGTGTTTACATAGATGAGAGATCTCATTAAAATGAAACTTGGATTAAATAGATTAAGCTGTGAGTGGGTAAAACAGCAAAGCTCCTAGATTAGCTAAACCTATCATCCAAAAATAGTCATAAAATGCTATTATCCTGGCTTAAATGGCCTATAAACATATTACAACATAATGTTTTACACATATAAATAACACAACTAAAAACATTTATTTACCTTTGAGTTAAAAACATAAGCCATTTAAAAATATATGTAGCTTTCTACAGACATGGGACAGAGCTGCTACTGGCTCTCTCTGTGCCCAGCCACTCACAAGGCACCCAGGAGGGATGGCGAGTTCTAACCCTGGCCCGCCACCCCAGTAGAGCTTTGCAACAAGCCAGATGACCCCCACTCCATGAGGGCCTCCATTTTCCACATCTGGATTCCCCCTCGTCAGAATTCCACCCAGCAGACCAGCTTATCACAGCCCAGCTCATCGAGATCCACCCTGCAGCAGTCTTTTTTTAAATCCGGCTCAGGTATGCTGATCCAGAGACTCACATACATGGGGCTGAGCTGCTACTGGCTCTCTCTGTGCCCAGCCACTCACGAGGCACCCAGGAGGGATGGCGGTTTCCAGCCCTGGCCCTCCACCCCAGCAGAGTCTTGCAACAGGCCAGACAATCGCCTACTCCTCGAGGGCCTCCATTTTCCACATCCGGACTTCCCTCTCATCAGAACTCCACCCAGCAGACCAGCCTATCACGCCCGGCTCGGGCGCCACTTGCTGTCGCGCGGTTCATCAATAAATGCTGGATTTAGAAATGACTACACGAGTATGCCACCTGCACTGCAGAGCCTGGCAAGTACCTGTGTCGTATTTGATATGCCAAATACCAGTAACAAATTTAGACCTCATTCCCATGACCTGATTGAATGGTTTGAGGCTCTTTATGTTCCTGGAGCAAGCAGGTGCCTTTGGGCTCTACTAGCATGAGACAGGACATATGGAGATGTTACGGGTGCCCCCTCGAGCCAATTGATGATGAACGGGAAGACAGTAGCTTCCTAAAAGAATAACTAGTCCCCTCAAAAGACATACACAAATAGATCGGAATAGCCTTTAACCTTTGATTAACAGAAATAGCAAAAATACAGACTCAACAAAGTGAAATTGTATGCATAAAAACCAAAATCATTATAAAATCCTAAGTGTTTTAGAAATAGAGTACAGTTTTTCCAACAGATATGTTCCCTAGTTGGACTACTTTGTGTTATTTAAGGTAGTTTATCCATTAAAAAATGCGTCTTTGTATTTAAGACAAGAAGTTGTGGTTTGTTTAACTCATTTTTCACATCACTTTAATTAGGTGAAGATTGAAAATGAAGAGTCAAAATAGTTAAAAAGTTGAACTTGATGGTTGAGAGTAAAAGGACTTGTTGAGTTTGCTCATGAATTCTGCTCTTGAGGTATCCAAACGTGAAAAGCTCATAGTAGCGGTTGTAGCGCCATTAACAGTTCTCTTGGTCTTTTGTTTGGTTTTCATTCTCTTGGGTTCTTCCTCCTCATTAAGATCAAGTTCACATCCACTGGCTCTCTTTTTGTTTATAAATACAAAATTATTAAGAAAGAGATATGGTCAAAATACCCATAGTCATGTCATTTTCAAACTATCAGGACAAAAAAAATCTTTCAGTATTAGTATTTCATTTTACATTAAAAAAATCCAGTTTTTACCCTACTTCCCCCTAATATCCTCAATATGGTTAGTTTTTATTATTTTTTTTTTGATAAAATATTTGACTTTTGCAAAAAAATAAATATTTTGATTATGCATAATTAGCAGTATAAAATGATAAATTACATATATTTAGAGTATATATTTGTAAATATATAGATGACTAAAATTACATTCTAGGTAGCTTTCTTAATGGGGAACTTTCATTGAGAACATAGATCCAGCTATGTGATGAATATTAGTAAATTACCTCAGATAATCAGTTGTATGGAAATCAAAGGGATTTTGTGACTTAAACGTTTTAATGAAGAACGAGTAATGTGATTCACAGAATGAACAAACTTGTTTCATCTCATGCAATTTCTAATTGGGAGAAAATTTTCTTCTAGTTTCTGAAAGCTTCACAGTTATGAATGGATTCTCTGCTAAAATGATAGATATTTTTAATATGTAATTTTTGAACAAACTAATTCACTAAATACAATTTGAAGAATTATTCTTATAGCAATCATAATTTCAAGCTTGATTTTGTATAAAATAAAAATCTGCCCTCTCACCTTCTATTTTAGTCTAGAAGACTCAAGTGAGAAAAAGGGACCTCACGTTCCCTCTGTTCTCTGGCTTTTTATTAGCTCATTTCCATTTTCATTCCCTCTGGTATCTATTCTCCAGTTTCTGGAGAAGAAAGAAGATAAAATGATAGGTAATGGAGTGTGACCAAGCTGTCAGCACAAGCTCCGTGTTGCTTTCTTTGGGGCATCTTTCTTCCAGAGATTCTTTCAGGCTCCTCCCGTACCTCCTGTGTCCAGATATATATTTTTAAGTTAGCTAAATTATTCTTCTGCAGTAGCACTTTGCATTTGGTCACATTCTGTCATGTCTAGGGCTCCAGAGTTCAATGTTATCTTCTCTTCCTTCTGACCATAATTTAATTGACAGACTTATTTTTCAAGGACTTGTGATGACGACCCTGTATCTGCTCTCTGTTGCATGATGCATATCTGACCCAAGAGAAACATGCTTTCATTCATTCATTCTTTCCACTGATTAGTGTTGGCAGCACAAAATTAATGTAGAAGAATTCTCTTGATTCCGCCAACAACATTTCATTTTTCTGCAATTTTATCTCACTTGAAATAAAATGACAGCACGCGGACACATGTTTTTTATATGGGTGGTGGGGAGGTACTTTCAAGTTATGCTCAGGGACTTGGGGGTTACTTCCAGAGATACTGAACAAATAGGACCTGATGTCTCAATATCTGAGTATGTGGTACTGCAAGGCTCTTTGGTGCAGGAAAATATAAGGATACATCTGGAGACACTTATAGGACAAAGATAATGCTGGGATTAAACTCTCATCATATTCCCCTGGACAAGGGATCACTCTGCTCTGTCCTAATCACTTTAGCTTGTACAGATAGAAACCCAAATCACAATTCTAGGATTTCTGGTTCAGAAGAACATTTCTGACAACTTACTACTTTGCCACTCTGCCAAATTACTACTTTCCAATACCAGCCACATCTGTAATGAGAAGCTGGGATGCTATATTTATCCAGGTCCTAGTGCTGAGAAAAAAATAGTAGAATATTTTATAAAGAAAATGGACAAACAATCATAAAATTGAGCAGAGCACTGTCAACTAAAGCTGGTCTGTTCTTATATAAAACAAGTGGAAGAAGTATTGGTAGAACAATCAGGCTGTCACAGTGTTGGAGGAGAGGTTTAGCTATTCTGGGAGTTTTGTTGTTTTGCTCACTCCCAGCTTAATCTTATTTAAGTCAAGTTTCATTCTAATGAGACCTCTCTTCTATGTAAACACTGCTAGAGGGTGTGGCAGTTACAGAAGTCACCTTGATTGAATAACTTCTGACTTATACATCTACTAAGACTTCTATGTTTTCTAGATTGGGCACAGCTCCTCTTTATACCCACTGCACCCAGCATGGGACAGTTAGAATTTACCAGGAGACTACCACCCTGGCTACGCTGAGACTAAAATAGGAAGACTATAGGAAGGATCATACTAGTTTGCTCTAAGCAGGCGAGTGTGACCCTTTCAGTACATGAGAACAAGATACTCAGAATCACCCTGGTGCAGATAATAATAAGGACCTTGTGGGTACCATCTAGATTACATGAAGCTCATGAAGTTAAGATGTATTACTTTATACCAGCTCCCTCTCTCCAGTGTTTTACATAAGAGATAATCTTGGTAGAAAGGATTAGACCTTGGCATAACCTTTGTTTATACCTGCAATAGGGTGTGGCACTACACTCTGTTTAGAGTTCTTTGTTGACATGACCCTCCCAATTGGATTACTTTGGTGTATATAAGGGGCTGACTTGAGGCCCCCTTCACTTTTGCCTTTTGGGCCTTTTAGCTTTTGGCTTTTGGCTCCTCAGCCTTGTGGCTTTTGGCTTGTGGCTTTTTGCTCTTTGGCCTTTTGCTCCTTCTTCTAGGTAATACTCAGCTCGGGTGAGATCCTCTCTCTTTGGTGGGAGACTTAGGCTCTCTTGTATGGTCTAAGTTCGGACCAGAGCTAGGAGTTTGTTCATTATATTAGAGTGCTGTGGAAGAGCTTTTGTACCATTAAAAGCCTTTTTATAACTGCACCGACTCGTGAGTTTTCATCTGTTCTCCTGGCGTCCTTGGAAGTAGAAGAGAACCTCTGTCCTGACACTGTCGGGGACCTCGGCAGCCCTCCCCGACATCACAGGAAGTTAGTAGTGGGCATACAAACTACTATTGCCTGAGATTAAGGAGTCTTATATGTCTAAGAGTGAATTGCTCCTAGTTTCACAGCATTGTGTAAGTCATCAGCTGGAAATAGTTCTACTATAAGGCAGGTGCTTAATTCAAATCACATACAAAATTTCAGACTCTAGACTAATTACCCTTATACTTTCTATGATTGTAAGCCAGACATGCTTGAATCAGAGTCACAGATACACAGGGCAGAGCTGCTACCAGCTTTCTCTGTGCTTGGCTGATCATGAGATATCTGGGAGGGAAGGCGGATTTTAGTCCTAACCCATCATCCCAATAGAGCCTCACAAGAAGGCAGAGGAACCCCCTGTACCATGAGGGCAGCCATTTTCAACATCCGAACTCCACAGTTTGTCAGAGCTCCTCCCAAAAGAAAAGCCAATCTCTCACCATTAGCGGCCACAAAGTGGCCACGCAATTCATCAATAAATGCACAAACTATGAGCCTACCTACTACCTAGAGTATCCCACCTGCATGCAGAGCCTGGAAAGCTACCCATATCATATTTTATATGCCAAACTGTAGCAATTATAGACCTCTTTCCCATGATCTGAATAAAAGGTTTGAGGCTCTTCATGTTCCTGGAACAGCAAATGCCCTTGGGCTACACTTGCATGCCACAGAAAAGTATGGAGATGTTACTGGTGCTTGCTCGAGCAATTGATGAACAGCAGGAAGACAAGTGATACAAGTAATACAAATGACAATTGTAATCCCAGGAGAGTATCCTGAATCCAGTTAACATAACTTGCTCTTCTCCCCAAAGAGTTCAAATGAACTGTAAACATGAGTAGTGCTATCTCGAAACTCAGTTTTTATTAGCATCTCCTGAAATGTCTCTTACTCTTCACATCTTATATCTTCATAAAGGGATAAGAGAGTAATCTCATGCTTTTGAAAAATATCTATCTGTTTTGATCTTACCACTTCATCTTAAAATTCTGTAGTAATTTTAACAACTTATCTATGTTTTTGTATCTCTTGGGTGGAGCTCTGAAGAGTTGTGGAGTTCAGATGATGAAAAACTCTGCCTGCAAGTTGTGGGGGTTCCTATGAGTTTTTCTGAAGCTCTATTGGGATGGTGGCCTCAGGCCAGAAGTCGCTCTCCGTACCTGAACCCTGGTGGTCATTGGAGTACAGGGTGTGCAATAATGAGAGCTGGTAGCAGTTCTGCCTGGTGTATCTGAGTCCCTTTTGAGTGGATCCTCAGCACATAAGAAGATCATATGGCCGCCCACCTACAAAATGGTCATACTTCTTTGTCAAGACCCTGAACGAATGGTTTGAGGCTCTTTGTATTCCTGGAACAAGCAGATGCCATTAGGCTACAATGGCACGTGATAGGGCCAAATGGAAATGTTACTGTTGCCCACTGGATGAAAAATGGGATATCAAGTGATCAAGTGATCCATATTTTTACCCTTTAATTCTGATACTGTAATTTATTGATTGTTTTAATTCAGTAAAATTTGTTAAACTAGTTCAGTCAGATTTTTTTCTTCAAAGATAATAATATCCTCATTATTAAAATAATTATTTTTATACTAAAAGACACATGACAGTGGTCACAGGAGAAATAAAAATGAATGGCATGCTAATTAAATGTATCATTTTGACATATTACACCGTTCCAAACACAAAAGTTTCTGTTTGTTTTATACAGTAACTATATTAATCACTCTGCATTATACTCTTGATATATATATAATTTGTAGAAAGAAATTTTTCTTTTTTGTCTTTTGCTTTTATCTATGAGGCATAATCGCTTAGAAGGGAGTGTTTTGTGTCAGTCCTAGCAGTGCTCAGGGATTACTCGTGATTCTGTGCTTAAGGATCATTCCTGGCAGTGTTTGGGACCTAATCATGTATTGCTTGGAACCTAATCAGAATCAGCTTTGTGCAAAGCAAGCACATGAATTGCGCCTAAATTCTACTAATTCATAAACAGTTTATTATATGGAAATGCATTCTAATCTGAAAATAATATTTACAGTGACTTGTTTTTTAACATTTAATGGCACACTTTAACTTTTTAAATAACTATTTTAAGTGTAAAGAAGGGAATATGGAAGCCAGAGGGGTAGAATTAGGTTTAAGGAACATGAGTCAGTTCAATCGTTGGTATCACAAATGTTTCTCTGATCACTGTCAGGTTAATCCCTGAGCACAGAGCCAAGAGTAATCCTTGATTATGCTGGGTATAGCCCAAGTTTTAAACCTCAAAGAAACAGTGACAAAGATACAAAGAAATCCCACTGAATTACAAAAAACTATTTATCCAATACCCACATGATAAGGGGTTAATACAAAGATATAAAAGACATTAATAGAATTTTACAAGAAAAAATATCCAACCTCTTCACAAATGGAGAAAAAAATAATAAGAAAATTCCCTCAAAGAAAATATGCAAATGGCTAAAAGGCACATGGAAAGTGTTCTACATCACCAATCATCAGAGACATGAGAATAAAAATAACAATATCACACCACCAAAACTGGTACAACATCCAAAAAGTACAACAATAACAAAAAAAAAAACAGTGCTTGTGTGGATGCGGGAAGAAAGGCACTCCTCACTGGGAATAAAAACGCTCAACAGAAATGACACGTGGTCTTCAATGCTCATTGTATTCCTATTTATAATATCTTTAATCTGGAAACAGGCCCAGAGCCCAATAACTAATGACTAAATAAAGAAACTACGGTACATCTACACAGTGGAATACTATGCAGCCACCAGGAAAAAATTAAGTCATGAAATTCACCTATAGACAGACATAGAGTGTACCATGCTGAGTTAAAAGAATCAGAATACAGACAGATTGATTCTATTCAATTGTGGGATATAAGAAAACATAGCATGCGATTATACACAAGGAGAGTAGAAACGAAAGCCAACAGGAGTGTTCGGGGTTGGAAGCTTGCCTCAAGTGGTGGGGGTCGGAAGAACAGTTATGTTAAAGAAAGGATCACTATTACATTGATAGTTGCAAATGATTAATTTGGACAAGAACCAAATGCTGAAAGGAAGTAAAGGGACAAACTTGATAACTTTTCAGTACCTTTATTGCAAATTGTAATGCACAAAGAGAGAGAGAGAGGGAGAGAGGTAGAGAGAGGGCGTCTTCCATGGAGACAGGCTGGTGGTGGGGATCGGATGGCAGTAGGGAAACTGGGGACATTGGTGAGGTGAGATGTAACTGGTGAAAGGATGGTATTGGAGCAAGAAAACAATTCACAAACAACTTTGTAACTGTATCTCACGCTGATTCTATTAAAAGTAACAAATTAAAATAAAAATCCAAACAAAAACATAAGCTAATATGCAACAAACTAGCTCTTTGTGGACTGACATGAAAAGCCATTCAATGATAGAGCATACTGCATAATATATTTCTATTTTATTAATTTTTTAATGGTAGAGAAAATTGGTAAATAGAAAATGATATGAGACAGATGATACAGTAGAGCAGGTAATGCATTTGCCTGTACAGCAGGTAATGCATTTGCCTTGTACAGCAGGTAATGCATTTGCCTTGTACATGGCCAACCTATGTTCAAACCCTTTGTGGGATGCCGCTGGGGTCTCCAAGAGTGTCAGGACAGAAGTTCTCTTCTACCTCCAAGGACGCCAGGGGAACAGATGAAAACTCACGAGTCCAGTGCAGTTCCAAAAAAGGCTTTTATTTTTTAACCAATATTTATTTTTTTAATTTTTCCCCCCCAAATTTTATTACACCACTTTAGACATACAAATGAAAGATGCTCATGTAGAGTTTTGGTTCTACAGTGTTCCAACACCCATCCCTCCACCCAAACCCATCTCCCATCACCAATGTCCCCACCTCCCTCCCCCCTCCCACACCTAAACTACTTGGCGGATTCTGTATGTCATTTCTCTCCTCTTTATCTCTCCCTCCCACCAAACTTTCCTGCACATCGTGGAATGCAGTGCTTTAAAGGACATTCCTGTTTCCACTATTTTAATGGACCGCATGGGCCGCAAGTAGCTGCGCGACCTAGGCTTGAACTGGTTTCTGCTCTGTTAATCTGGTCATGAGGCAGTTTCCCAGCGTCCGACAGCAAAGGTGGCGGCTAGTGTGGTGGGCAAGTCCCATCCAGCTGCTTCCGGGACCCCCCAGAGGTAATGGGCCCACTCCCAAAACCCTTCTGCCCTCCTGGGGGCCCCTAGTCAGCTGGGCCCGGGCCGAGCCGAGTTCCAGCTTCCCCAGTCGCTTGTGACTATTAAAAAGGCTTTTAATAGTATAAAAACTCTTCCACAGCACTCTAATACAATGAACAAACTCTAACTCAGTTCGAACTTAGACCACACAAAATAGCCTAAGTCTCCCACCAAAGAGAGAGGATCTCACCCGAGATGAGTCCTAACCAGAAGAAGGAGCAAAAGGCCAAAGAGCAAAAAGCCACAAGCCAAAAGCCAAAAGCCGCAGGAGCCAAACGCCAAAAGCGAAAGGCCAAAGGGGCCTCAAGTCAGTCCCTTATATACACCAAAAAGGGCAGTGCCACACCCTATTGCAGGTATAAACAAAGGTTACACCAAGGACTAATCCGAGATTATCTCTTATGTAAAACACTGGAGTGAGAGAGAGGGTTGATATAAAGTAATATATCTTAATTTCATGAGCTTCATGTAATCTAGATGGTACCAACAAGCTCCTTTTTTATTATCTGCACCACGGTGATTCTGAGTATCTTGTTCTCGTGTACTGAAAGGGTCACACTCGCCTGCTTAGAGCAAACTAGTATGATCCTTCCTATAGTCTTCCTATAGTCTCAGCGTAGCCAGGGTTGTAGTCTCCTGGTAAATTCTAACTGTCCCAAGCTGGGTGCAGTGGGTATAAAGAGGAGCTGAGCCCAATCTAGAAAACATAGAAGTCAGTAGATGTATAAGTCAGAAGTTATTTAATCAAGGTGACTTCTGTAACTGCCACACCCTCTAGCAGTGTTCACATAGGAGAGAGGTCTCATTAGAATGAACCTTGGCTTAAATAAGATTAAGCTGTGAGTGGGCAAAAACAACAAAGTTCCCAGATTAGCTAAATCTGTCATCCAACAAAACCCCAGTAGCCCATATGTTCCACCTAGCTTGCCAGGAGTAGTCCCAGAACATAAAGCACTGCTGGGTGTGTCCTCCAAGTGGAAAAGGAAAGATCATACCAAATGATATATAGTTTTTCACTAATTTTTTAATATCTTGAAATACTTAATACATCACAGCAAATTGCATAGTCAAGTTCATAGACCACTACAATTGTATCTTCTCTGCCCAAAGTACTGGCATGTTTTTCTATGAATCTGAAATTAGCTTAAACAATTTTTTTGGGTACACAGAAGATTAAACAACCTCTAAAACTATAAGTATTTCAAATTTTACCAATGCAGAAAAGATGACATTTATCTGTATTAAGTTTTACAAACACATTGAAGTCAAATTTAATAGAGTTTTCTTTGGTTGCTTCTACATTGTACATACTCAGAAGAATTTTTTGTTTAAAAATAAGCATATATTGCATTTGGTAAAACGACTAATGGTTTAGTTTATGGCTGCAAATTTTTTGAATATACTTGTATAATTCTAAATGTATGCTTGCAAAATAATGTTAACTCAAAGCTATAATACTGATTTTATAGCCCTAAGCCTACAAGTTAAGACATAAGTAAACACGATGAATTTAAGAATCAGTAAGAGAAAAACCATATTGAAAAATTAAACAAGTGTTTGAACAAAGTTATTTACTTTCCATTTGTTTAAGGATATCACTAGATCACTAGACATCCCATTGTTCATCGATTTTCTCCAGCGGGCACCAGTAACATTTCAATTTGACCCTATCACGTGCCAGTGTAGCCCAATGGCATCTGCTTGCTTCAGGAATACATAGAGCCTCAAACCTTTCGTTCAGGGTCTTGAAAAAGAAGTCTGACCATCTGTAGGTGGGTGACCATGTGGTCTTTTGATGTCCCGTGGGATCCAGTTGGTAACAGTTCTAGTCTAGTGATCGTCTCCAAATCACATTACATGTCCAGCCCATCTGATTTTCAATGCCTTGGCAAATGAGACAGCATCCCTGACACTGGAACAGCGACGGAGGTTGGAATCCCGATTCCTTCTCTCACTTGAGTGAGTTGTGATATTCCAAGCATAGCTCTTTCAATTCCCCTTTGGGAGAACCAGATAGCATTCTCATCCTGCTTTTGTAGGGTCCAGGTCTCTGAGGCGATATGTTAGTGCAGGGAGAATAGTGGAATCAAAGAGATGTGCCCGGAGCCGGAGTTTCTTTTGTCATTTTGCTATTTCTTCGATGCTTTTGAAGGCAATCCATGCCACTCTCTTCCTCCTGAGCAGCTCAGGTGTTAGGTCATTCATCGTGTTGACTTCACCTAGCTACACATAACTGCTGCATTCAGAGATGTTTGTTCCATTGAGAGTGAATGGGGCCTCTGGAATTAGTTCATTTTTCATGAACATAGTTTTTTTGAGATTCAGCTGTAGACCTATATTTCCACATTCTCGGTCAAAGTCATCCCCTTGGCTAATATTTGGTGTTATTAGAATGATGTCATCAGCGAAGCGGAGGTGGTTTAGTTGCCGACCATCTATTTTCACCCCCATTCCTATCCATTCAAATTGTCGCATGATGTTCTCAAGGGTAGCTCTGAAGAGTTTTGGTGAAATGGTATCACCCTGCCGAACCCCTCTTTTGACATCAATGATCACTTTCTTGTACAATGGTGAGATCCTGGTGGTGAATCTGTACATAATACAGCTCAGAAAGGATCTTGATGTATTGGGTTTCAACACCCTGTTTGGCTAGGGCTTCGATAAATGCTTCTGTCTCCACAGAATCAATGGCTTTCTTTAAATCAATGAATGTGAGACAGAGTAGCACCTTGAACTCCCTATAAACCTCAATGAGCTTGGTTACTGTGTAGATATAATTGATTGTGCTGAATCCTTTTCAGAAGCCAGCTTGCTCACACGGTTGTCTTTCATCTAATGTTCTGCCAATCCTGTTCAGGTTGACTTGAATGAACAGTTTGTAGATAACAGACAATAGGGAGATGTGGCGATAGTTGCCAATGTCATGTATGTCTCCCTTCTTGAACATTAGAACTGTCCTGCTGGTTTTCCATTGGGAGGGCACCTTGCATTCAGACAGGTAGCGTGTGAAGGGCTGAGCCAGTGTATTGATGACTACTGATGGCAGATTCTTCAGGTGTTCTGGTCTGACTTTGTCTGGGCCTGGTGCTGTTCCTTTTCTTTATCAACGAAATGACATGTTTGATTTCAGAAGGGAGAACGTTGGGAACAACATATCCATCCTGCGGTACTTGGTATGTGGACAGGTGGACGTGGCTATCAAGGAGATCTGAGTAGAAGTCATGGATAATCTTCTCCACTTCCTTTCTGGAAGATGTGATAGACCCACCAGGACATCGGAGGGCAGTCATCTTGGTCTTAAAGTTGGCAAAGGACAGGTGGGCGTTGCAAATGCTTTTCCAGGTTTCTGCTGCATCTTCCAATATTCTGCTTCTCTCTTTGAGGTCTTCCTTTATCGCTTCTCTGCACTGCTTTGCGAGCTTGGACGTTAGCATTTGGTCACCTGAGGTTTGCGGCTTGCCATATTGGCGAATGAGCTCGAGACTTTTTGAAGACATGCGTCCTTTTGTGGTTTTTTCTCTCTCGGCATTCTTCGCACAATCATGGAGGTGCTGACCAGTCAGTTGTATCCGTCATTGATGTCATCAATGATGGTATCTTCCCATGTTGCCACAATAGTGCCAAAGGGTTCCCAGTTGGTTGTCGTTCTGGGTGTTCTCTTCTTAAACTTTGCAGCATTTTCTCCCCGTTGCGTGAAATAGAATTTTGCATTAAGGAGACTGTGGTCCGATCCTGTTTGGAATTTGGGGACAACATGATATCTGCCAGTCAAAACCTTCAATTGAAGAATATGTGGTCAATTTCATTGTGGAACTGTCCACCCGGAGATTCCCATTCCAACGCTTTCGCTTTGGGTTTCTGGAACTGTGAGTTCCCATGAATGGTCTTGGTGGACATGATGAACTAGATAGTCTCTAACCTGGTTTGTTCCATTCTAGTCCATGGGTCCCAATGTGGAGTTCTTCAGCTGATCTTCTCAGTCCTATCTTGGCATTAAGATCACCAACTATGATCTTGTAGAAGGTGTGATCTTTTTTATAGTACTCCTCCAGTTCCATGTAGAATTTCTCAATTTCATCTTCCTTGCATATGGATGTTGGTGCGTAGACAACAAAGATAGAAATTGCTGGCAGTGGGCCACATCTCTTCAAGTGTAAATGTCCGATACGGTTTGTTAGGCATTCAGATGAATCAATGTTCATGGCCACGTTCATGTTGACAAGGGCACTGACGCCACCAATGCCTCTTTCATTGCATCTTCCTAGGAAGAGTTCTTCTCTGGTGTCCAAAACGGCATTATTCAATTGACACCTCCTCATCTCAGTCAGACCAATGATGTCATACTTGTTCTTTTGTGCTTGCACCATCAGGTCTTCAATATATGCTTCTGATGCCAGCGTAAGTCTATTGAAAGTACAGA
Source organism: Cryptotis parvus (assembly GCA_021461705.1). NCBI lineage: Eukaryota > Metazoa > Chordata > Mammalia > Eulipotyphla > Soricidae > Cryptotis > Cryptotis parvus. The sequence goes on from JAJIBD010022979.1 coordinate 27,859, forward strand.
CAGTCATTTTAGTCCTTCGTTTTGGCAGCCTAGTTCGGCCCTGAAATTTTATTAGGTACTCCTTGTTCATCCTTCTTAGTGCTGCTGTATTAAGGGCTCTTTTAGGGTTAGGAAGATACACATTTTTATTACTGGTTTTGGCATATTTAATACACATTGGACCACTTGCCAGGCTCTGCCGTGCGGATGGTATATTCTCAGTAGCTTGCAGGGTTTTCTGAGAAGGGTTTGGAAGTAAATCACGTGGCCGCATAGTAGCCACACGCATGGGGAGAGCTGGTATCTGCTCCGCCTGGGGTATCTGCGTCTATAGCTCAAGCATTCCTGGGCTTGAAATACTATCCTCTGTAGGGTGGGTCTCTGAAGGGTGGGTCCTTGTAGGTTGGAGATAGGATTAATCTTTTGGGTGGAGATCTGAAGAGCTGTGGAGTGTGGATTAAGAAGATCACTGCCAGCATGGTTTGGGGGGTTTTCTGGGTTCATCAGGATGGTGGACTCGGGCCTGAAATCGCTCTTGTGGTCAGTAGAGTGTAGGGGATTCAACAGGGAGAGTTGGTATCTGCTCTGCCTGGGGTATCTGAGGATACCCCATGCAAAGAATATATGCTCAGATATAATAGAACATTTTCTTGTTATTCTTAAAGCTAGTATGTCCACCATACTAAAGACAGTCATAGGCAGACAAAGCTTCATCCATGGACAGTTGAATAAACATGTAAATATTATTCATGTGAAGTCTCTGGAAATTTACTCAAACAGCACTGAAAGAGAAACTTTTTTGAAAGGAAAGAACTGAAATAAGGTGAGATAATTTCTGGGAGTTCTCCAGAATCACTTGCAATGTATGTGTAGTAGATTAGTGTGAGAACATTGCCCTTGCCTGCAGAGAAGGTGATCCTTTATAATCTTAAAGTGGGGTAAAAGTTGAAGGCTTGAGGGGTCAAGAAGTCAGTGAGAAAAGATGAACTTAACATGACCATTCCTTTGAAATGCTGTGGTATGTGTGTGTGTGTGTGTGTGTGTGTGTGTGTGTGTTTTTGGCCACACCGGATTGTGCTCAGGGCTTGCTCCTGCTCTCCATTGCTGGAGAGAAAACTGAAACATATCACCATGTGGACAAGGCAAGCACGCTTCCTGCTGCACTATCATTTGACCAAACTTTTGACCTAATTATGAATCTGCTCAAGAAGGGAGACAGTAAAGTGCATCAGAAAAATTTTGAAAAGGAGAACTGAGGCTTAACATGCTATTGTTTTTTTAATTTATTTATTTTTTGACAATTACAAAAGTGTTCATGTTTGGGTTGCAAGCCATACAGTGTTCCAGCACTCATCCCTCCACCAGTGCCCACCTCCCACCACCTGCTATTGTTTTTATCTTTTTTTTTTCTTTTTGGCTCATACCCGGCAATACTCAGAGGTTTCTCCTGGCTCTGCACTCAGGAATCACTCCTGGCGGTGCTCGGGGGACCATATGGGATGCCGGGGATTGAACCCAGGCCGGCATGGGCCAGCCACGTGCAAGGCAAAGGCCCTACCCGCTGGGCTATCGCTCCGGCCCCATGTTTTATCTTTAATTAGAGAGAAAGGAAGAGAGAGAGGTGAATTCCTAGAGAATTAGAGAATACTGGAATAATATGTTTTCTTTTAAGTACAAAATGTCTAGCATTTGATTAGCGACAGAGCCATACCTAGGTTTATCATACTAATGCTCTTGAAACCTAAATACAAAGATAAGAATCTTAAAAATAAATCTACAAAAAATATTGCTGCTGAACAGACAAACATAAATCGAAAATAGATGAATCAATATTTTCTCTAACCAGACAAGAAAAAAGCATTCAATTATATATGAATTGGAAATTAGGCAAAGAAATAAAAAATGAAACTTAAAAAATAAAGGTAAACGTACTGAATCCTATATAAAAGCCATGTATGTGTGTGTGTTTCATTCTAGATCAAACACACACGCATACATGTGACTGAAGAATAATGTTAAATGCCTGAAACTTCATAAGGAAAGAAAACAGAATAACAAGACTAAAGCATGTTCTGATTCAGTGCAAAATTCGGGCTAATCTGAGTGGTGGTTTAGAGAGCCAGGCTGCACGTAACCCAAACTTTTGATGGGGAATGTAAAGTAGACTATGCAGATATTGAATTGTAATGTTGTATTACTGAAAAACACAGAATGTTACAAAACCAAATGGGGCTCTATGAAAGTAAAAACTCATTAAAATTTGAAAAAATAAGGCTTAAAGAAATTAATATATTTTAGACAAAAATAAATATGATTAACATATTGCTAGCAAACCAACTTTCAACAAGACAAGTATTATTTATGTAAAAATAAAATAATCCAATGCACATATAACACATAAACATATATGATTAATGCCTGGCAAGGAGAGGTGTGTATCAATGAATATTGACTACAATTCATGATCAACCTCTTTTCTAAAATTCTATATGAAACACACACACACACACACAAATATTCATGACAATAATAACAATACATGCAGGAATATATGTATTTGAATAAAGTATTATACATTGCTAGCATTTTAATAAAATGCCAAAGCAATATTATTGAATTTTAATGATTGAAAAGACACACTATTATATATATACATTCAATTCTTGCATATAATAGTAATTAGTAACAGAGTAAGAAAAGTTAAAACTGGCATTATATTAGTGGGAAATAGTATGCTTAAAACAGCTAAGCAAAACAAAACAAAAGTATCAGGTCAGTCATAAAGAAAATAAGAATACTTTATAAGAGTTTAAAGAATGTTAGCTAAAGAAAAAGCATACAATTAGATGGGAGATATAAAATAAAATGTATCCTTAGTTAAATTTAATATAAATAAATCTAATTCATCAAGTAAACTGAAGATTATTAAAGTGAATTTTAAAAGCGAATTTCAACTATATGCTGCTCATCATTGAAACATCTTATTTTATCAATACGAAGTCATTGAAATCCAACAACTGCATGAGAAATTAACAATAAAACAGAACAAAAGAAGTTTTATGTGGTTTTCAATATTAAAGATAGTTTTTTTTAGGCGTCACTCCTGGTGATGCTCAGGGGTTACTCCTCGCTGTGCACTTAGGAGTTACTCCTGGCTATGCTCAGGGGACCATATGGGGTGCCAGGGATCGAACCCGGGTGGAAGCATGCAAGGCAAATGCCCTACCTGTTGTACTATTGCTTGAGCCCCTAAAGACAATTTTAAGTAGGAACATTTCTAAAGTTGACTTTCTTTTCTTTCTTTCTTTCTTTCTTTCTTTCTTTCTTTCTTTCTTTCTTTCTTTCTTTCTTTCTTTCTTTCTTTCTTTCTTTCTTTCTTTCTTTCTTTCTTTCTTTCTTTCTTTCTTTCTTTTTCTTTCTTTCTTTCTTTCTTTCTTTCTTTCTTTCTTTCTTTCTTTCTTTCTTTCTTTCTTTCTTTCTTTCTTTCTTTCTTTCTCTCTCTCTCTTTCTTTCTTTCTTTCTTTCTTTCTTTCTTTCTTTCTTTCTTTCTTTCTTTCTTTCTTTCTTTCTTTCTTTCTTTCTTTCTTTCTTTCTTTTCTTTCTTTCTTTCTTTCTTTCTTTTCTTTCTTTCTTTCTTTCTTTCTTTCTTTCTTTCTTTCTTTTTTGCTTTTTTGGGTCACACCTGACGATACTCAGGGGTTACTCCTGGCTCTTCGCTCAGGAATTACCCCTGCCGGTGCTCGGGGGGACAATATGGGAGCCTGGGATCAAACCGGGGTCAGCATGGACCCGCTGCGCAAGGCAAATGCCCTACCCGCTGGACTATCGCTCCAGCCCCTAAAGTTGAATTTCTTAATGATAAATAGATAAGCCTATTAGAAAATATGATTTCCTAAGGAATCAGTACTAGATTCTAAATATGTATGAAAAAATACTTATGAAACACTAGAGGTAAACATTATCTGTATCTAGTAAAAATATAGAAGAAATACCAATAAGAATGTCAAATTTAAATAGCACAATTAAAATATTCTGATGTCAGCAATGCATGTGCCTAGAATATAATTAAAACAGTATCAATAATTGACAGATACTGTGTCTTATATTTAATACTGGCAAATTTCAAATTATTTTGTAGTATCCATGATACACTCACCAAAATGATATAAGATAATCTTTGTAAAATAAAATTTTACCATCTTACAAGAAATCGTTTCATGCTCAATATACCAGGCATCCTAGCAGAACACTTATGAAATCAAGAGTATCTCTCACACAAGGTAAATGAGCAAACTTCTGTGGCGGGCTTGTTAGAATGTTGCTAATACAATTCTAGAAGATTGAAACATCATGGTAAGTATCTCATGGGCTGCTATTTTTTTTAATTGTCCATCAGTGTTATTTCTTTCTTTAAAATGTGATATTTGCGCAAAAGAAATATTTTTAAATGTGCTTTCTGTAAAACTAAAATAAAAAAAGTACTTCCAAGTATTTAAATTGTTCATCTTTCATTTGACATGTGCATATATAATTTATATTGCTGCAAACAAAAAATTCTGCTTGATGTTGACATGGGGATTAATGTGCCTCTCCCGCAGTTTTCCCAATTTGCCATTAATAATCTGAAGGTCAGAGGGTCACTATTCATTGGCCAGTGATTATTGTATCAGACTTTGTCTGTAATAAATTTCTAAACTTGGCTGGACATTTTAGGAAATGTGTGTGTTTCAAATGGCAAGTAAATGCAAAATGTAGAAGGATCAGAACAGATAATTAGGAAAAACTGCTTAAATAGCCTGTCCTTTAAATCAATAACATCATCTTTGTTTAATAAGCACAGCCCCTTGATTTATCAGGAAGGTTCAGATTCATCCCTCATTAGGAGGAGACTGTGCTGCTGGCTTTGTTTACTTAGAAAACCAAATTGGAGAAAAGGCTGGCACATGGGCTTATACGTGATCTCAATAACATGCAATGAATAAAATAATTGTAGATATTTAAAAGTAAAACTTAAATTATATGAAAAGGTCTATATAAAAATGAAGCTGCTTAATTTTTACAAATACATAATTATGTTTGTTAGAATAATTCTACCAGGCTGTTTAAAAACACAGCTAAATATTTTCTGATTATTTCTGGACTTTTTTTTCCTCAGCAATTCTCTGAATGCTTTTGGGGAGCCAAGTTTCATTTACAAAGACAGGTGAAGGAAGTGAAAGTTTATATAAAGTTGAGGAAAAGTAGTAAAACTCAAAAGCAGATGCATTGATCTGATTAATGCTTTATTTGATATATACAGCAGTTACTAGGAGTATATGTAGTTCATATACTGCTCAGAAAATTAATATCACAGATTTGGTCGTGGAAATGCCTGGTAAGTCAGGAAGCCATTTTGAATTCTCAGATTTTTCATTTGATTTATCTTTGACTAGCACAGAAATTTGAATAAGACTTGACATTTTAATTTTTTAATTAATTGCGCCATTAAATATCGTGTCTGAATATACTATAAGTATAAAACTAAGTGCTTCTTTGACTAAAATGTCATTAGTTTTTACACACTAGCAAAGGCCAGCTTAATGGGTTATAGTTTCAAAAATAATTAGACTAAATTAAAAATGTCAAAATAAATGAACAGGCATGCCCTTCGATATGTTTTCTTTATTTAAAACATTGCAAATTTGCATAGAGTTCAATTTGCTAAATTGACAACATTTAGCTGTTCTTTCTGGCATCCCTGTGACTCATCATGGATTTAGGCATTGTTTTTAATTTGTAGTTGCTATTATTGTAATAAGATCCTGAAAGGTATTTTTCTGCTAAAGGGAATTTAAAAGCTTTTCAGATAATTTTCCACAGAACTATAAAATATTATCTTTTAAATGCAACATGATTTAAGCTAGCCTGTTAAAGACGGACCTAAACAAAACCAGTTCCTTTGACCTAAAATGTGTCCATTAATTACTGATGGAAATATCAAAGCATGTATAGGGAGTCCTGTCCTGTCCTGTTCCCTGAATGATATACCCAGACTCTTTGACATTGAACCCTTTCTTGGTTAACTTCTTCCTCTACTGGTGTTTTCTCAATGGTGTTTTTCTTTCTTGTCCTTCTGTTCATTCTTCACAGGTTCATTTGTAAGTCACATCATCTTAATTTATTTCCATTGTTAAAAACTGAAAAGAAGGGATCAGACTGATGGTGTGTGAGAATTAGCATCTGCCTTCCTTGCGATCACAAACAAATTATGTTGGAGTCCAAAATTTGTACCAGGAGCACTAAGACACTTTGATGCTTGGCAAAGTCGCTGCAGCTAAGGTCAAAGGGTACATATGGAGAGAGAGAGGTGAACTCACTCCACAGTGGGGCCACAGGCATCAGTCAGGAGGAAATTTCTGAGAGTGTAGACAAATGCTAGAGCCAAAGGACTGGGACTTCACACTCAGTCCTGATCCCCAGTGCCAGAGTATGAAATCAGGAGACAAAAAAAGCGAAACAAAAGGTCAAAACTACCTTTCTGAGCCCCAGGCAGGATCTCTTCTGGTCACCTCTCACAGCCCAGATCAAAATCAGCATTTTAGTTAGTATCCTTCAGGTTATCAACAGACCCTCACGGCAGTACTGAAGGGAGAAGGGACCACTCAGCAGGGAAGGTAGCCTTTGTCTATTGAGGAATACATCAGGCTTTCTCCAGCCAACCACAGTCTCTTAGCTTGTTACATTTTACAGCCAACCACATCCTGTGGATTTTCCAAATCTCAGTTTGAGCCCTGGCCCAGGCGTGCACCTCTGAGGGCTCTGCACCTGGCTGACCATTCTTGGCACTATGTGAGCTAGTGGCTGCCACACTTTCGCAGTCTGCCTCAGAGGGCATCTTTCCCCGTCCCTTCCTCTGCAGGCACCCCTCCCACTTCCTGTGTATGTAACACTATAGAAGCTCCACACAGGAGTCCTGGAAGGTGTCACTCTTGCCACTGAACTCAGCATACCTGTTTGCTGCTCAGACTTGCTCTATGTGGGGTGGACAGGTGTCCTAGGCCCAGATGGCCACACTCCTTTTGTTACCCCTACAGCTACAATGCTTTCCTCATTTTCAAACACCCAGTCAGACTTGGTATTTTCTTTGTTCCTAAGTGCCCATTCAAATGCCAACCAGAAAAAAAGGGCCCAGCATTCCCCAACTATTTCTACCACAGTTCCACAAGCAGCCGCTAAAGTCTGAGGGACAGAGCAGTTAAGACAATTGTGTGCTTTCATACCTCATTCTTAGTGCTGGGATATATGAGGCTCGCTCTTCACCCTGGTTAAGTCTGTGGTCTCTATCATTCTTAGTGTGGGATATGGGACTCCACTCTTCGCCCCTGGAGAAGTCTGTGGTCTCTGTTGTGCATGTGTAAGATTCTCTCTCCTTCTCTCCCTCTTCCCTCTATCAGTCTCTCTCACTCCCTTTCTTACGTTCTCTCCTCCTTTCCCTCCCTCCTATTCCTCAAGACTTCAAATAAAACCTGTTTTTTCACTTTTCTAAAAAGACACATTTTTAACATCCAAGTTCAGGAGGCTGAGAGATCCAAACAAAACAGAATCAAGACAGAATATAATTAAAATAGTAAGGATAAAAGTATATCCTAAAAAAGTCTTAAAGAAAGATATTAAATAAAAGGAACCCCATTTAAATGATCAGCAATAGTTTTAAAGAAAATGACAAGTCATATACAATGTCGGAACTCCGGATTCCTTCTCTCACTTGAGTGAGGCGTGATATTCCAAGCAGAGCTCTTTCGATTCTTCTCTGGGAGACCCGAATAGCATTCTCATCCTGCTTTCCTAGGGCCCAGGTCTCTGAGGCTTATGTTAATTCAGGGAGAACAGTGGAGCGAGAGATGTGTCCGGAGCCTGAGGTTCTTTGTCTTTTTGCTATTTCTTTGATGCTTTTGAAGGCGTTCCGTTACAATTCTCTTCCTCCTGTGCAGCTCAGGTTTTAGGTCGTTCATCATGTTGACTTCTCGACCTAGGTACACATGACTGCTGCATTCAGAGATGTCTGTTCCATTGAGAGTCATTTTTCATAAACATAGTTTTCTTTAGATTCAGCTGTAGACCTATCTTTCCACATTCTCGGTTGAAGTCAACCTGCATTTGTGCCGCTTGGCTAATGTTTGGTGTTATAGAATGATGTCATCAATGAAGCAGAGGTGGTGTAGTTGCTGATCATCTCTCTTCACTCCCATTCCCTCCCATTCTAATTGTCTCATGATGTTCTTGAGGGTGGCTCTGAAGAGTTTTGGTGAAATGGTATCACCCTGTGAAACCCCTCTTTTGACATCAATGATCACTTTCTTGTAAAATGGTGAGATACTGGTGGTGAATCCATAATACAGCTCACGAAGGATCGTGATGTATTGGATTTGAATGACCTGTTTGATTAGGGTTTCGATGACTGCTTCAGTCTCCACATAATTAAAGGTTTCCTTTTAATCAATGAACATGAGACAGAGTGGCATCTTGTACTCCCTACAAACCTCAATGAGCTTGGTTACCTTGTGAATATGGTCGATTGTGCTGAATCCTTTCTAGAAGCCTGCTTGCTCGCTTGGTTGTCCTTCATCTATTGTTCTGCCAATCATGTTCAGGACTTAATTCTGCTAAATATATCCTGAACACATTGGTAGGGTAGAAGTGCTTTATTGATCTAGAGGTGTGGTATATCTTTAGATCTAATTCACAGAGCGAACACGACAGAAAGCACGAGATCCAAACTGCAGCAACCAAACTTAAAAATGAACTTGTCGAGAAGGCAGATGCAGGGGTGGGGAGAGAATCAGCGGACATTGTTGGGGAAATTTGTGGTGGGATAGAATTGGTACTGGAATAGTCTATGCTAGAAAATCAAATATCTGCTTTATAGACCACAACACCTCAATAGAAAGTTCTTGAAAGATAAAAGGGAGTGAATAAAAAGTATAAACCAGCAGAAACAAAGCCCATACTGAAATTCATGATAAATCTGTGAACAGAAATAAGTTTATCTCCATATATAAACCTAGATTCTGAGTAAGAAATCTAGAAAACAGTAATGGAAATGATTATAGCCTTTTTTAAGGCTAGGACTGCAATACTTATTTATATAAGTATATAAATATACTTCAAACTGTGAGAGTTAGCAAGTGACAGGCATGGACTATATATAATGATTAAATGTCAGTCATTAAGAGGAACTAAGTTATGATGGGGAACAATTTATTAAGAGTAACTAATACATAACTACATAAATGCACCAGAGGAAAAGACATTGAAATATATCAAATAATTAATAGACCTGTAAAGACATTGGGGTATTGAAGCAATATAATAGTAATGTGGGATAGTAATATCCCACTCAAGTCAAGGATGGAATAACCAGATAGAAAATTAACAAGAAAAATAGGTTAACTCTATATATTTGCTTGACTCTTTATGCCTACAAAAGATAGCTACACACATTCTTCTCAAGTTAACACAATATTATTTAGGATAACCCACATACTAGGAATGAAAACAAATGTCTAATAAACGACATGAATTCTTAACTCAAGTAAATTTAAATTTTATCAACTATATTTCTAGATCACAAAGATATAAAAATAAATTCTATCATAATAATGAAAGTTTGAAACACATGACAGTGGAAAGAAGAAAATGAAAATTGAACCAAATTTAATCAATGGAACTCAAAAAGATAATTCAAAGGATCAATAAGTTGACTGCAGAAAGGATAACATGACTGATGAGCTAAGAAGAGAAAAAGAGAGAATATTAATAAAAATTACCAGAAATTAAAGGGAGGATTTTTCAAGAAGCTACTATAGAAACAATAAAATGGGTTATAAGCCCCTGCCCAAACATATTTAGTCCTCAAGTGGAGAAATGAGAAGAAAAATTAGTTTTTCTTAATTCCTAAACTACTACAATCACCTAACACTGAATTAAAATGAAATAGAAATCTGAATAAGTCTCCGATATTCAAAGTAACTGCTGTTTTTTCTTTTTGGCTTACCTTCCATACTTTGCTGTTCTCGGGACTTACTCCTGGCTCTGTGCTCAGGAATCATTCCTGGTGGGACTGGTAGACCAAACATAGTGCTGGGAATTGAAACTCTGTTGTCCTGCACACAAGGCAAGCACCAACCAGCTGTACTATAGCTCTGGCCCCATCTCAGACCTGCTTTATATATGTTGGTATGAGTTTGGTGTATAACTGTTAATGAATGTCAAGTTTTAGTACATTCTTTTAATCATTGTATAATGTCTGAGTTTCATCACACTTTTCTGTATTTATTTGCTGTCTTTTGTATTAGTATTGCTATTCCTGCTTTTTTGTAGGCTCTCATTTTCCTCTATACTTGGATTTTAACCTTTTTACCTTTCACCTGTGGTGTTACATATATTTTGGTTGTTTCTTCAGCTTTTTAAAAATTTCTTAGTTTATCTCTAATTTTATTCACTTTTACTTTGATACTACTGGGGAGTGGTAGCCATCCGTTTACCACTCCTAATTTATTTCATTTCAGTTTAGATTTTAAATGTCCTAAGGAGATTAGGATTTCTTTTTTTGCTTTTTTGGGTCACACCGTCTGATGCTCAGGGGTTACTCTTGGCTCTTCGCTCAGGAACTACTCCTGGTGGTGCTCAGGGGACCATATGGGATGCCGGGGATCGAACCCAGGTCGACTACGTGCAAGGCAAACACCCTACCCGCTGTGCTATCGCTCCGGCCCCAGGAGTTTAGGACTTTAATTTAGTATTAATTTAAAGCATGTACATCAGAAGTTTGTTCTAAGATATCACACTCCCATATTTTATAATTTTAAAGTTATCTTACTATTTCTTAGTGGAGTTTCTTTTCCTTTTGTAGATCTTTTGTATTTTCTACAAACTGTTTAGTGGAAATGAAGATCTCAAATCTTATTTCTCTGAAAAACTTTACAACATTCCTTCAAGTCTGAATAATGACAGAACTGGGTAGAATATTTAAAACATATCTTTCTAGGCAGATTTTTCTGCATATTGAATAGAGGAGTACTCATCTGTAAGGGAAATATTGTCTTTACTATGATTCTAAAAGTGGAGGTGTAACACTAAGCGAAATGTGTCAGAAAAAGAAAGACAAATATTGAATGATCTCACACATTACATTATATTTTAAAAAACACTGAAGGAGAGAGCTTTTATATAATGAGGATTAAGGTTTATAAGAGGGTAGGGGAGGGGCCTGAGCGATAGCCCAGTGGGTAGGGCATTTGCCTTGCACGCTGGTCGGCCCATGCCGGCCCAGGTTCGATCCCCGGCATCCCATATGGTCCGCCGAGCACTGCCAGGAGTAATTCCTGAGTGCAGAGCCAGGAGTAACCCCTGAGCATTGCCGGGTGTGACCCAAAAAGCAAATAAATAAATAAATAAATAAATAAATAAATAAATAAATAAATAAATAAATAAGAGGATAGGGGGAGTATGACCAAATAAGGTCTAAAGGATGGAGACAAAAGATACTATCATCATCTGAGTGTGAAATTGCTATCAATGTAACCTTAAAAACTATAAACATTTGGGGACTGGCAAGTGAGTATAACAGGTATGGGGATTGTGTTGCATGCAGCTGACCCAAGATAGATCCCCAGCATCCCATATGGTCCTGTAACCACTGCCCATAGTAATTCTGAGTATAGACCCAGGAAGTCCCCTGAGCATTGCTGGTAGTGGTCCCCAAACCAACATATATCCAAAGTAAACTAATGATTTTGTCTATAAAATAATGATTTTGTCTATATACAAATTCAAAACTTTACCATAAAAAACAAACAAGTCTCATAATTTTAAAAATGTTACTGGATTATTAACTGAGATCTTGAAAATAGGAGGCACCTTGTAGACAGAATGTGGCATTAAGCCGTGGGTGGAGAACGCTTATTCGTTTTAGTTTGGTGAAGTGAGTTAACTATGTACAGCAATATCTTATATGTCAATAGCATTGTAAATATATTACTTTAACATAATAACTTTAAAAGGTGATTAGAAGAAAGTGTATACAATATACTTTACATTTAAAAATAATAAAAGATTAACACTCTCTCAGAAGCAAAAAAAAAACAAATTTGAATGAGCTCACCCATATTTGTACTATAATGAAATAAAATCTACAAGCATTTAAATTTTAAAAAAAATGATATTTTTCGGGGAGTCACCAGGGTCCCAAACAGTATACTGGGAAGTGAGTTCCCTTCTACCTCCGAAACCGGCAGGAAATGGATGAAAACTCAGGAACAGGTTTTAAAATACTTTACTTATCACAAGTTCAGGCATACACATCAGCAATAAGAAAAAACTTTGTGCTTAGAATTCCCAGCTAGAACTCATCCACATGTAGGCCAAGATAGCAGCCACCATGTGTTAAGGCCCTGTAAAGAGAAGACAAAGACAAGACCCCCAAGAAGAGTGAGAGCCCCAAAAGAGAGCCCAAAAAAAGGGAGTGCCAGAGAGGAAGCAGGCTAGTTTTATCCCCTGCAACTCAGACTTCCCACTTTTTTGGGAAGCAGGCAGGGTCAAATGCCCTCAGATAATTTCTCCCAGCACCTCACCTAGGCCTTTTAGATGCTAATGTCTTGAGCCAAGATCTGCCTGGAAATGCCTTTAGAGAGGGGTTTTTGAGATGACATGCCTCTGTACCAAAGACTATACTAAGACTATACTAATGCCAGTTAAATATTTCTCCAAGCCTTCACAAGAGTCTCCTCTTCACAGTAGTTTTGTATTTTAGTTGCCTTTGAACTATCAGGGAGCCATGTTTGCTTGCTTGGAGGCAGTCAGCATTTCTTTCTGATCTAATTAGTTAGAAATCTAACATGGCCAGGCAAATATGCTGGTAAGATCTAGCTAGACCCACAATGATTGTGGAAGCATGAGAGAATATTTATACCAGTCAGTACAGAATACATAGTCAGATAAACTGCCACATTTAAACTACCCCCTATCTCCGAAGTGACCTGCAGGAGGCAATCCAGGGCAGATGCAGAGGCTCTTAGGCGATATTGATTATAGAAGTTAGTTATATGAAAGACAGTGGGAGGAAGCTATGAGAAAGAGGAAAGTTATAAGAAAGAATTGAGGGTATAAATATGTCTATATATTCATATATAGACATATATAACATATATATCTACATATAGACTTACAACACCCCCCCCCCACACACAAATAAGACACAATTTAAACCATTGTAAAAAATCCTAAAGATCCAAAGCAAAGTCATGATGATTAGGTATATACCAAATTGAAAACTTCTTTACCATAAAAAAACAAACATATTTAGTAATATTTAAAATGTTTAAGCTTCTTTAAAGTCTTAGTCAAAATAATTTACAGTCGTATTCTCTATTAATGATATGCATACAACATTCCAACACACATCCCATACACCAATGTTCATTTGTCTCCGCGTTGTCTCAAAGTCCCCCTTACACCCACCTCATCTCAGTAGACCCCAGTCACATCTCGCTGGCTTTGTAGCCTCAGTTCTTTATCATTTTTTCTTTGAAAATCATAATTTATTATATATTTAATAAATTTATCAGCTAAAAATAAGTGGTGTGCTTATCAAATGTTTCCACATGATTTGCTTTATGGAGAAATGCATTAATGAATTGTGCATTGAAGGATGCTCTAAGTTATATGATATCTAATATTTAAATTAACACACACATTTCAGCCCCACAGTGTAAACAGCCCAACCCATAAAGACATATAGGTCTCTAATGAAGTGACAACCAAATACTTCTTCCCTTTTTAAAAATTGTATTATTGTCACCTTAATTTATAAATTTACAATGCTGTCAATGATAAGGTTGCATGGCTCCAACATCCCATAATGCCCCTCGCACCAGAGTATTTGTTTTCCTCCATCATTGCCCCACAGTCAAGACTCAATCCACTGTCAATCTTTAACACCTACCTCCTGATGTCTCACTACCACAGTAAGCTCCGCTCTGTGGACCAGTTCTTAAATCCTGCTGATTTAGGCCTTTGATATTCCTTTTATTATGTATCTTCATATTCAACATATGGAACATATGATTTTGTATCTCACTTTATCCTTCAGGCATACTTAATTCAGAACTATGCCCTCCAGTTCCATCCACATAGCAGAAAGATGCATGATTTATCATTTCTAGCAACTGAGTAGCATACTATTGTATATATATAATATATAAAAACTGTGATATATATATATATATATATATATATATATATACACACACCATAGTTTTTTATTCAAACATCTCCTTTGGAGAACTTAGATTTTCCAGATGTTAACTGCTGTTAATGGTGCTGTAATGCGCATAAGAACACAAATGTCTTTTCTGATTATATTTTTTGGTATCTTGTAGATGTCTAGAAGAAGAATACTGGCTTAAATGGAAGCTCAAGTTTTAGTTAGAGAGTTTCCATATGTTTCTCAAAAAAGTTTGGATTAGTCAACATTCCCCATATTAGTGGAAAAGAATTCCTTTTTCTCATACCCTACAGTTATGTTTTTGATCTTTTTACTTTTTTGAAACTTATTGTTTTTGATCTTTTTACATTTTATGTATGCCAGTTTCTCTAATGTATAGTAATATTTCTTTGCTTGGATTTGCATTTGCTTGATTATTAGTTATGCAAACATTATTTATATACTATTGACAAACTATGTCTTCTTTAAGGAAGTTTCTGTTCATCTCTTTTCCCTATTTCGTGATGGGGTTGATAGTTTTTTCCTTACTAATATTTATAATCATTTATATATCATGTATATATCATGGATTATGGACCTATAACATCAAACCTGAATCCCTAAAATATATTATGAATATATTTTGTCAAAAACAGATGTCAAATGAGCATATGTATCTCCCAGTGGAGTGTCTTTTATCATGGCCATTTTTGTTTTTACCATATAGATGCTTCTTATTCTTTTTTACTTTTCAATTTTTTTGGTTTTGGGGGCCAAACTTGATTATGCTAAGCCTGGCTCTGCACTCAGGGATCACTTCTGGCAGTGTTCAGGGGGCCATGATAAAAGACACTCCACTGGGAGTATTATGTCATCTGAAAATGGTGATAGTTGGACTTCTAATCTGGATGCCCTTTATATCTGTTTCTTGCCTAAGTGCTAAGGCCAGAACTTGTAACACTGTATTAAACAATTATGGAAAAATGAGCAAACTTGTCTTGTTGAACTATATAATCAGAAGTAGTTCAGCATTTTTCCATTCAGTAAGATATTAGCTACAGACCTGTAGGAAATGGCTTTTAACTATAATGAATGAAAGTTAATCATATTCCCATGTTGTTTAGAGCTTTCATTATGAATGCATGTGGGGTATTGTCAATTTTTATCTGCATCTATTGATATGATTACTTAGCTATTTTCTATCTGGTATTAATATGGTATATTACATTGATTTCTTTGCATATATTAAGTCATCCTTGGACACTTGGTCATGTGGTAAGATCTTTTAGATGTATTATTGGATTTGGTTTGCTAATATATATTTGGTATCTTTGCAATAATATCTGTCAGGGATATGAGCTCATAGTTTTCTTTTTAAGTAATGTCTTTGCTTTCAGTTTCAAGGTAATATCAGCCTCAATGAAATCCTTTTGGGAGGAGCAGTTTCCTGCTTCTTTCTTCATTATTCAAAAAAAGGCTACAAAGGATTGGAAGCAGGTTTTTAAAGTTTGGACAACCTTCAAGGTAAATCCAGAGAGGCCAGAGATTTTGCTCTTGGGAAAACATTTGATTATGATTTTAATTTCTTTGATAGTAATTGATATCTTTGGGTGCTTTGCTTCCTCGTAATTCAATCTTAAGGCTATTCATCTAAAAATTAATCAGTTTCTTCTAATTCTCAAATTTTGTGGTATATGGTATTTTAATTTCTATATTAAACCCTGATGATCCTTTGAATTTTGTGGTATATGTTGTTACAGGTCTCCTTTTTAAACTATTTTAAAGTCTTCTCTAAAATAGTATTCTCTCTTTTTTTCCTAATGGCTTATTGACTTTGCTTATTCTTCTAATAAAATAATGAAGTCAAACAAGAACCTCAAGGCATCTAAATCTTCTCTTGGAGAAGAGCAGCACACACAGAACAGAAATATATGTTCTGTACTTTATTCAAATTATATAAAAAAAAACTTCCATTATGATAGGATGTGAATCAAGATGTAAAAAACAAAAACACAACTGCACAGTATCAATCACCACTGTCCTCTTCTCTGTTAGCAATGCATCCCAGTATGAATTATAACATTTTACTTAATAATTTTCTAATTTGGGAGTTTATTTTCCTCTTCGCAAATTCAGTACATAAAAATAACCTTGGCTTTAGAAACTAGAATAAACTGTCATAGTAAAGGAAAAATGAAGTAACATTAGTAGGCAACTAAATTATAGAAAATGTAAGGTATTAAGAAAATAAAGGGATATTTAATTTTGTTTATACAGACAAAAACCCAATTAAGTGATTTGATGATATTTCCATACTTAAAATTGTGAATTATAAAAGTTTTATCATATTAAGATTTGGCAATAAATAGTAAGATAGAGACCTATGTACCAATTAGTACTATATATAAATATATAGTGAGCCATATGTGAGATGGTTAGTAATTATTCTTTACTATAAATATTTACTCATTCTGTGATGGAGCACTTCCATTTTACATTGTCATACTTTTGTAATCATTCACAAACTGACATAACATTCATTCTAATATTGTTTGTCCAAACAAAATAGCAAAAATGATACAAACACAAAATCAATAAATGAACAGCTAAAAACAGCTAAAACCACTTTTTCTTCACAGTGTGATTATTATGCTTGATTAATTAATAAAGTGAAAAATATTTATATACAAAATATGAAAATATTCTAAACTAAATGATAAATTGATACATATAAAATAATTACTTTTATACAAAATAAATAGAACAAAAAATAGAAAAAATAACATTCAACACTGAAAACTATATTTAATCAATATTGTATATATATCTATATCTTATATATATATATGTCTGTATTCCTTAGTATCAGTAACCACATATAACAATGGATGCAAAATCTAAGCGTCATCCATGATCACTAACTTATCTCAGTGATTCTCAACCTCAACTGCACTCAAGTTGTTTGATATTTTTAATTCTTATTTTGGAGTGGTCTTTTAAAAGAATTGCCAATACAAAGCACTCCTCCTCTCTAATAGGAGAAACGATCTCAAGGTTTTATTACTTAGTCATTGTGAAAGATCATGGCTTCAGAAACTTGGTGGAGGATTAAAACAGGGTAAACTGTCAATACATTGTAAAATGCTTTCCACAGAGTTATGTAATTATTTGAGTGGATAGCTCCATTTATTTTCAGCAAAGTCTCTTAAGCATCATTTGTAACATCATTATATTCCAATAATTTGTAGTTTATAACTGAGAACTTTGATATATATTAAGTCATTGCTTAAATAGTGTTGGGGATAGAGCAATAGTACAGCAAGTAGGGCATTTTCCTTGCAAGCAGCATAGCCAGGTTAGATCCCTGCATCATATCCTATATGGTACCCCAGATCACCACAGAAGTAATTCCTGAGTTTAGAGCCAGGCATAATCTATGAGCATCACCTGGTATGACCCAAAAAGAAAAAAAAAGAAATAGCATTTCTTCCAATAATAAAATCATATAAGCTTTAAAACCTGTATTCATTAAGCTACTTGGGTTTATTTTATTTATTTTATGGTAGTATATCATTTGAACTCTTAATCAATTGACATCCCATATTTCATTGATTTCCTTGAGTGGGTGCCAGTAACATTTCCATTTGACACTATCATGTGCCAGTGCTGCCCAATGGCATCTGCTTGCTTCAGGAATATGAAGAGCCTCAAACAGTTGGTTCAGGGTCTTGACGAAGAAGTCTGACCATCTTGTAGGTGGGCAGCCACGTGATCTTTGACATCCAGTGGGATCCAGTTGGTAACGGCAATAATTCAGTGGTAGTCTCCAAATCGCATTACATGTCCAGCCCATTTGATTTTCGATGCCTTGGCAAATGAGACAGCGTTCCAAACTCTGGGACAGCGATGAAGGTTGGAGCTCCGGAGACTACTTTCACTTGAGTGAGGCGTGATATTCCAAGCATAGCTATTTTGATTCCTCTTTGGGGGCCCGAATAGCATTCTCATCCTGCTTTCGTAGGGCCCAGGTCTCTGAGGCATATGTTAATACAGGGAGAATGGTGGAATTGAAGAGATGTGCCCAGAGCCGGAGGTTCTTTGTCTTTTTAGCTATTTCTTTGATGCTTTTGAAGGCATTCCATGCCCATCTCTTCCTCCTGCACAGCTCAGATTTTAGGTCTTTCATCATGTTGACTTCTTGACCTAGGTACACATAACTGCTGCATTCAGACATGTTTGTTCCATTGACAGTGAATGGGGCTCTGGAACTAGTTCATTTTTCATGAACATAGTTTTGCTGAGATTCAGCTGTAGACCTTTCTTTCCACATTCTTGGTCGAAGTCAGCCAGCATTTGTGCCACTTGGCTAATGTTTGGTGTTATTAGAACGATGTCATCAGAAAAGCGGAGGTGGTGTAGTTGCCAACCATCTAAATTCTCTCCCATTCCTTCCCATTCTAATTGTCGCATGATGTTCTCGAGGGTGTCACTGAAGAGCTTTTTGTGAAATGGTATCACCCTGCCGAAACCCTCTTTAGACATTAATGATCACTTCTTTTTTAGAATGGTGAGATCCTGGTGGTGAATCCGTAATACAGCTCACGAAGGATCTTGATGCATTGGGTTTGAATGCCCTGTTTGGCTAGGGCTTCGATGACTGCTTCAGTCTCCACAGAATCAAAGTCTTTCTGCAAATCAATGAACGTGAGACAGAGTGGCATCTTGAACTCCCTACAAACTTCAGTGGGCTTGGTTATAGCATGGACATGGTTGATTGTGCTTAATCCTTTTCAGAAGGCAGCTTGCTCACATGGTTCACTATCACTATCACTATCACTATCTTCCCGTTCATCATCTATTTGCTAGAGCGGGCACTTGTAATATCTCCATATGTCCTGTCTTATGCTAGTAGAACCCAAAGGCAACTGCTTGCTCCAGGAACATAAAGAGTCCCAAGCCATTATATTAGGTCATGGGAATGGTATTTGGCATATCAAATACGACACAAGCAGTTTGCCCGGCTTGCCGTGCTGGTGGCATACTCTTGTAGTCGGTGGAGGTAACGGGGCTCACATGGTTGCCCTCATCTAATGTTCTCCCAATCCTGTTCAGGATAACTATAGTGAACAGCTTATAGATAACAGAAAACAGGCACATTTGTCGATAGTTGCCAATATCGTGGATGTCTCCGTTCTTGAACAGTGGAACTATCCTGCTGGTTTTCCAATGCGAGGGTACCCTGCATTCAGACAGGTAGCTTGTGAAGAGCCAAGCCAGTGTATTGATGAATACTGAAGGCAGATTCTTCAGGTGTTTTTGTCTGACTTTGTCTGGGCCTGGTGCTGTTTCCTTCTTTACCGACGAAATGTCATGTTAGATTTCAAAAGGGAGAACCTTGGGAATGACATATCCATCCTGCGGAATTTTGTATGTGAGCAGGTGTATGTGGCTATCAAAGATATCTGAGTAAAAGTCATGGATAATCTTCTCCATTGCCTTTCTGAAGGTGTGATAGATCCATCAGGATATTTTAGGGCAGTCATCTTGGTCTTATAGTTGGTGAAGGACAGACGGGCGTTGTAGAAAGCTTCTGGTGCATCTTCCAGTATTTCTGCTCTTCTATCTTGGTGGTCTTTTTTATCACTTCTCTGCAGTGCTCTGCAAGCTTGGATTTTAGCATTTGGTCACCTGAGCATTGCGCTTTGCCACATTAGCAAATGAGCTTGAGAGTTTTTTGAAGACAGGCGTCCTTTTGTGGTTTTTATCTCTAGGCATTCTTCGCACAATCATTGAGTTTCTGAACCAGTCGGTGGTTGTATTCTTCATCGATGTCATCAATGATGGTATCTTCCATGTTGCCGCAGTGGTGCCAAAGAGTTCCCAGTTGGTGGTTGTTCTGAGAGTTCTCTTCCTAAATTTTGCACTCTTTTCTCCCCCTTGCGTGAAGTAGAATTTAGTACGAAGGAGACAGTGGTCCAATACTTTTGGAATTTTGGGATGACAGTAACATCGGTCAGACAAAACCATTGATTGAAGATGATGTGGTCAATTTCATTGTGGAACTGTCCACCAGGGGATTCCCATGTCCAACGTTTCACTTCAGCCTTCTGGAACTGTGAGTTCCCATGAATGGTCTTGGTGGACATGATGAATTCAGATCGTCTCTCACCCTGTTCATTCCATTCTAAGCCATTGGTCCCAACGTGGAGTTCTTGAGTCGATCTTCTTGGTCCTATCTTGGCATTAATATCACTGACTATGATCTTGTAGAAGGTGTGATCTTTTTTATAGAACTCCTCCAGTTCCATGTAGAATTTCTCAGTTCTTCTTCCTTGTATGTGGATGTTGTATGTAGACCATGAAGATAGAAACTGCTGGCAGTGGTCCACATCTCTTTAATTGTACTCATCCTATCTGGTTTGTTAGGCATTCAAATGAATCAATGTCAGTGGCCACGTTAGTGTTGACAAGGACACCAATGCCACTGACGCCTCTTTCATTGAATGTTCCGAGGAATAGTTCTTCTTGATGTCAAAAATGGCGTGATGCGATTGACGCCTCCTCGTCTCAGTCAGACCAATGATGTCATACTTGATATTTTGCCCTTGCACCATCAGGTCCTTGATATATGCTTCCGTTGCCAGTGTATGTTCATTGAAAGTACAGACAGTCATTTTAGTCCTTCTTCATTTTGGCAGTTTAGTATTGCTCTGAAATTTTATCAGGCCCTCCTTGTTCATCCTTCTTAGTGCTGCCATATTAAGGGCTCTTTCAGGGTCAGGAAGATGAATTTTTTGGTTACTGGTTTTGGCATATTGAATATTTATTGGACAGCTTGCCAGGCTCTGCCATGTGGGTGGTATACACTTAGTAGCTTTGTGGGCAAAGCACTGCCATGAGTAATTCCTGAGTGCAGAGCCAGGAGCAACCCCTGAGCATCGCTGAGTTTGATGTTGCTCTCCACCCTGACAAGCAGGTCATACCTTTCAGCCACTCCATGTACCCAGAGGACACATAGCCTGTGCCCTTGTCATACCACTGGTGGTCCTTGTTGAGCACAGCGAATATGGCGGCAGTAAAGATGGTGGTTTATAGACTGCATATTTCTTAGAAGTATATTTTATTGCTTCTCTGTGTGTTGTCGCAACATAAAATCAAATAACAAATACCTTGCAAACATAAATTTGTATTCATTTTTGTGAGATAAAAATTTATACACATGAACTGGTTATATAATAGTACAAGAATTTGTGGAAATAGATAATATACATTATGATTTTCTTATAGCTTAATGTACTTGAATGGCCACCAAATACATGGTAGGAAAATTAAACAACACACATTAAATAGCATTAAAAAAGCAATAAGAAAAGAAATGGTCTTCATTTTTTTAAAGAAATTGTACTAAAACACTGTGATTTACAAAATTGTTCAGACTTGATTTTAAGACACTCAATATGGCAGCACTGAGCCCACCTCTACTGTCATCTTCCCTCAATCAGTGTTTCGTTTTTTTCTCCCTAATCCTTATCACCACCACTTGCCCCCTACCCCCACCAGCCTGCCCCTATTGACAGGTACCTTTTACAATTCTGTTCTTAAATTTAGCTTGTCATGTTTTCAGTATTACTGACTCTGGGTTTCATTATTTAGCTCTATCATTCCTTAACACCACTGATGTACCTGAATTGCCTTGACCCCTGCCCCACCCTCAGTCCTATTCCTTCTTATTTATCTTACTTTCCTCTCCCCCTCCACTCCTTTCCTTCTCTCTGTACTCTGGGCCCATGTTGATCTGGGCATCCTAAAGCATTGCATTCTCTTATAGAGTTATTTTGTATATTACATAGATAAGTGATATCTTCATGTGGCTTACTTCATTAACATGATGTCTTCCAGTTCCATACATGTTGCTACAAATTTTATGGTTTCATCAATCCTTACACCTGTGTAGTATTCCACTGTGTAGATATACCACATCTTTATTTTCCACTTATCTGTCATTGGGCATCTAGATTGTTTCCAAATCTTACTTATTGTTCTGTGTTCTGTGATGAATAATGGCTTTTGTATGTACTTTATGAATGCATGCTTCCTGTCCTGTGGATCTATAACCAAAAGTGAAATACCTGGGTCATATAGGACTTCAATTCTGACTTTACTCAGTACCCTTAATCTGTTTTCCTTAGGAATTGGACAGGAGAATTTTCCTGAAAAGGTTTTATTTTTAGCATTTATTTTTCACTCAAATCACTGATTCTGATGTGAAAAGTTTAACTCCTACATAGATACATAGTTATTTCATTGTCCCATATTAACATCATCTTAAAAAGATTTTTTAAATTAATTGACATAATTTTAATTGAGTCACTTAAATGAATTTTCACAAACGTCTTTTATGTTTTTTTCATAGCAAAAGAACTTTAAGGTAATACTTTAAAAATCTATAGTTGGAATATTTTATGGCTTTTTAAGTGTTGCAATTTACAATAAGCACAAAGTACCTCATACCATCACCATTATTCCTGATTAAGACATAAAGCTAGTTATAGCTATTCAAATAATACTTAACAGTAAAAAGGAGATTTGTTCCTGTTGATTTTAAAGAGAGGGAGGAATAGAGAAAGAATTGCAAAGACAAAATAGTCACTTGATTTTAAGAGCTATTGTATGTTGTTATGTGAAATTCAAATAACTCTGCCTAAATATGTCCACTATAGTCCAATAGCTGCTCAGAAGTATCCTATTTAAAAGGAATTTGAACGTCAGTGTCAATGTCTTTTCAAATCCTCGTATCACGATTAAATCATTCACTTTTCAATATGCTCAACTTTGTATTTAGCTAGCAAGTGTTTTTTTATGTGTGTACAGACTTTTTGTTTTATAAAAATCCCAAAGATAACAATATCCTAATATTTGGATCATGATAAGTGTTTTAGATTGCACATGTAAAGCATTTTTCTGACAGGATCGAGAACTGGGATTTTTCTGGAAGGGTTCAGTATATACAAAGGGGGCTTTGGAGGAGAAGCACAATGGTCTCTTCAGGACACAGCAGCAATTTCTTTGTTTACCTTTGAACATAGAGAAAGGGGCCACAAATCAGAAATTCAGGGGGTTTCTAAGAACTAGAAAAGACAGGGTAAAGGACTTGACTCCTTCCCTGGAGTCATAGAAGTAAACTCAGTACTTAGATTTTAGCATCCTCCTACTTCAGATTTCTAACTGCTAGAATTCTAAGAAAATTAATTTGTGCTATTTTGAGGTAATAAGATTCTGATAATTTTTGTATAGCAGCTATAGTAAATTTTGCACAGGTTTCAGAATATGGTTTAGAAGATTTTAGAATGTTCACCACCAATAGTGAATCCTGAGCATAAAATCACAATTTGGTATGAACTCCAAAGCAATAATAAAAATGTTCATAACACTAATTGGTAAAGAAAAAGATTAAGTGCATATTATAATTCCTTATAAATCATAATTATTTCTGTCTGTGCTTTTTAAAGAATTGTTTATTTTATATTCTCATAATCTACTTATAAAACATTAATAATTTTCTAAAATTGCAAGTTATTGCCATAACTTATAAATATATAGTCATTTAAAAATAAACATAAGTACTATATTGATTATATTTATATACTTGTTTCCATGCTATTTTTCCCACATAATTTTAGCCTATTTAATTTAAAATCTATCACAATTTTATCACAATGATAATTGATGCTGTTGTACTTGTTGCAAAGCATTCATGGCAATTATTTTAAATATTATGCATGTATTCCACTCTGAAATTCACTGCAACCCAACATAGATGTTGAATTCCTTTCTTTTACATTCTGTGGCTCTCTTTTCTTTATGGAGAAGCCCATGTTCTCCCTTTGGGGTGCTTCATTTGTATTACTTTTACTAAATTTTTTACTAAAACAATGAAAGTCTATGTATTTTTAATGTACACAATGTAAGTTAATAGCCGTTTTCTTACTTCAGGAATTTAACTTCTAAGAGTTATCCATTATTACTGATGCAAAATTGTCTTTATGCATGGTTATTTGCTTTTTAGAACTATATAAAAATGATAAGCTCTAATAGAATTTTTAACAAAGATTATACTAGTCAAAAATAAAGCTTAAATGTAATAATTGTTTCTTCACATAACCAACAAAGCCATACTGATATCTAAACAATTGATATGAAACCATGAATAATTTATATGCAAAGTAATAGGTACAGATTGTTCACATGAAAAAATGTGCTATCTGCTTTTATACAATATTCAAATTATGATAGACAATTTCATAAATATAATACCTATTTTAATGATAGATGTTGCTTGATATATGACTTTATTACTTGATATTAAAATCAATAAATCTGAAATAGTTGAAAAGGTACTCAAAATGTCTTTAATTCCTATATATACATATATTTTACTTGTATCACTTGATTCACTTGTCTTCCCATTATTCATTGATTTGTTCAAGCAGGCACCATTAACATCTCCATACATCCTGTTGTAAGTGTGTACCCCAGGGGGTACTCCAGGAACAGGAAAAGCCTCAAACCATTCTTTCAGGTCATGGGAATGAGGCCGGTAATAGTTACTGTTTTTTTGGCATATCAAATAAAAAACAGGTAGCTTGCCAGGCTCTGCTGTGCAGGTGGTATACTCTCAGTAGAAGGCTCTCATCTCGAGCATTTACTGATGAAACTATAAAACTAAAAAAAAATACATATATTTGCATTGAAACATTTAGTTAAGCATCTCTTCATTCTTATTATGTTCTCATTTAAATCAGGAATGTTTAGTTGACAGAAGATAATTTAATAAGTGTGATAGTATTTTTAATATTCATACTCCTATTCAGTTATTTGAATTAATACAATCTCTATGCTAACACTTCATAATACAAAAAGATAGCTTTACATACCCTATTGTGAATGATACACTTATTCATTTGACTCTCTGCCCACCAACTCTTGACATAAAGTTCTTATTTGTGAGAAGCAACATATTCCAAACCCTTAATTATGAATTTGATTTGAATAGTATTGGTGTGGTGTTGGATTTAATATATTTAATAAACTTCACTTGATCACTTGAATCCCGTTATTCATCAATTTGCTTGAGTGGGCATCAGTAACATTTCTATTGGAACCTATCACGTGCCAATGTAGCCCAATGGCATCTGGTTGATTCAGGAATATGAAGAGACTCAAACCGTTCCTTCAGGGTCTTTACAAGGAAGTCTGACCATCTAGTAGGTGGGCGGCCACGTGATCTTTTGACATCCCGTGGGATCCAGTTGGTAATGGCTCTAGTCCAGTGGTTGTCTCCAAATCGCATTACATGTCCAGCCCATCTGATTTTCAATGCCTTGGCAAATGAGACAGCATCCCTGATTCTGGAATAGCGACGGAGGTCAGAACTCCGGATTCCTTCTCTCACTTGAGTGAGGCATGATATTCCAAGCATAGCTCTTTCGATTCCTCTCTGGGAGACCCGAATAGAATTCTCATCCTGCTTTCGTAGGGCCCAGGTCTCTGAGGTGTATGGTAATGCAGGGAGAATGGTGGAGTCAAAGAGATGTGCCCAGAGCCGGAGGTTCTTTTGTCCTTTTAGCTATTTCTTCGATGCTTTTGAAGGCATTCCATGCTGCTCTCTTCCTCCTGCGCGGCTCAGGTTTTAGGTCGCTCATCATGTTGACTTCTTGACCTAAGTACACATAACTGCTGCATTCAGAGATGTTTGTTCCATTGATAGTGAATGGGACCTCAGGAACTAGTTCATTTTTCATGAACATAGTTTTCTTTAGATTCAGCTGTAGACATATCTTTCCACATTCTCGGTCGAAGTCAGCCAGCATTTGTGACGCTTGGCTAATGTTTGGTGTTATTAGAATGATGTCATCAGCGAAGCGGAGGTGGTGTAGTTGCTGACCATCTATCTTCACTCCCATTCCTTCCCATTCTAACTGTCGCATGATGTTCTCGAGGGTGGCGCTGAAGAGTTTTGGTGAAATGGTATTACGCTGCCGAACCCCCGCTTTTGACATCAATGATCACTTCTTTGTAGAATGGTGAGATCCTGGTGGTGAATCCGTAATACAGCTCACGAAGGATCTTGATGTATTGGGTTTGAACACCCTGTTTGGCTAGGGTATTCAATGACGCATCTTTCAATGACTGCTGCATCTTTCAATGACGGCTTCAATCTCCCCAGGCTTTCTGTAAATCAATGAACGTGAGACACAGTGGCATCTTGTACTCCCTACAAACCTCAATGAGCTTGGTTACCGTGTGGATATGGTCGATTGTGCTGAATCAATCCTTTCTGGAAGCCAGCTTGCTCGCATGGTTGTCCTTCATCTAGTGTTCTGCCAATCCTATTCAGGATGACTCGGTAAACAGCTTGAAGATGATGAGCAACAGGCAGATGTGGCGATATTTGCCAATGTCGTGAATGTCTCCCTTCTTGAACAGTAGAACTGTCCTGCTGGTTTTCCATTGGGAGGGCACCTTGTATCAGACAGGGACCGTGTGAAGAGCCGAGCTAGGGTATTGATGAGTACTGACGGCAGATTCTTCAGGTGTTCAGGTCTGACTTTGTTGAGTCTGGTGCTCTTCTCTTCTTTACTGGTGAGATGGCATGTCGGATTTCAAAAGGGAGAATGTTGGGAATGACATATCCATCCTGTGGAATTTGGTATGTGGGCAGTTAGATGTGGCTATCAAAGAGATTTGAGTGGAAGTCCTGGATAATCTTCTACATTGACTTTCTGGAAGATGTGATAGATCCATCAGGCCTCGGAGGGCAGTCATTTTGGTCTTACAGTTGGTGAAGGACAGGCGGGCGGTGCGAATGCTTTCCCTGGCTTCTCCCGGCATCTTCCAGTATTTCTGCTCTTCTGTCTTTGAGGTCTTTTTATCGCTTCTCTACACTGTTTAGCAAGCTTGGACATTAGCATTTGTTCTCCTGAGGCTCGCGCCTTGCCATGTTCACTGAATGCGCTTGAGAGTTTCTGAAGACAGGCATTCTTTTGTGGCTTTCTCTCTCTCGGCATTCTTCGTACAATCATGGAGGTGCTTAACCAGTCGGTTGTAATTTTCATCGATGTTGTCAATGGTGGTATCTTCCCATGTTGATGCAATGGTACCAAAGAGTTCCCAGTTGGTGGTCGTTCTGGGAGTTCTCTTCTTAAACTTTGCAGCCTTTTCTCCCCATTGTGGGAAGTAGTATTTTGCACGAAGGAGACGGTGGTTTGACCCTGTTTGGAATTTGGGGGACGACAGCAACATTGGTCAGACAAAACCGTCGATTGAAGATTATGTGGACAATTTCATTGTGGAACTGTCTGCCAGGAGATGTCCAAAGTTTCGATTCAGCCTTTTTGGAATTGTGAGTTCCCATGAATGGTCTTGTTGGACATGATGAACTCAGAGAGTCTCTCACCCTGTTCGTTCCATTCTAGGCCATGGGTCCCAATGTGGAGTTCTTCAGCCGATCTTCTCGGTCCTATCTTGGCATTAAAATCACTGACTATGATCTTGTAGAAGGTGTGATCTTTTTTTATAGAATTCCTCAAGTTCAATGTTGAATTTCTCAACTTCATCTCCTTTATATGTGGATGTTGGTGCATAAACAATGAAAATAGAAATTGTTGGCAGTGGGCCACTGTCTCTTCAAGTGTAATTGTCCTATCCGGTTTGTTAGGCATTCAAATGATTCAATGTTGACGGCCATGTTCATGTTGACAAGCGACACCAATGCCACCGATGCCTCTTTTGTCTCATGTTCCAAGGAACAATTCTTCTCCTGTGTCAAATACAGCATGATGCGTTGACGCCTCCTCGTCTCAGTCAGACCAATGATGTCATACTTGATCTTTGCGCTTGCACCTTCAGATCCTCAATATATGCTTCCGATGCCAGCATAAGTACATTGAAAGTACAGACAGTCATTTTAGTCCTTCTTCGTTTTGGCAGCCTAGGATGGCTGTGAAATTTTATCAGGCACTGTTTGTTCTCCTTTCTTACTGCTGCAGTATTAAGGGCTCTTTCGCGGTCAGGAAAATAAACATTTTTGTTACTGGTTTTGGCATATCGAACACGTATCGCACAGCTTGCCAGGCTCTGCCGTGCATGTGCTATACTCTCATTACTTTTTGGGCTCTCTCAGAGGGAGGGTAGAATATTAACAGCAATATGAAGGTAAATTGCGCTGCCGTGGCCGCGCACATTGGGGAACGCTGGTTTCTGCTCTGCCGGGTGTATCTGTGTCTTTAAAATTATTATCAATCATTGTCTTTTTAAAATTATATCACATAAGTTCATTAAGTGCCTTAAACTTAACAAACTTATGTGATAATAATTTTAAAAGTTTCATTTGTATAAATATTTGGATATCTATATTAAACTCATAAAATCAGAGACTTTTTAGGTTATCATCAAGTTCTAGAAAAGTTTTACTTAGCTTCCATTTATTTTGGAAGCCTTTGTAGTATAAATATGTTTTCATGAAACCCAAAATAAAAATAACTTGATACTCTAAGTGGTAATTAAAGTGTGAAGAAAATTTTAGGATGTAAGTAAGTGTTTTTAGATATGCATGCAAATATTTCAGAGATGTTAATTAACCAAAATATATGGGAATTAATAAACTATGAAGAAGAGAAAAAAATTCCTATTCTTAATGTTCTTGGACAGTGATATCATGTCTATAGAAAGAGAAATGGAAAAATTAACAAATAAAGTTTGGTAGCAACAATATCAAAAGTTAATTCCTAAGAAAGTGTGGCATCTGAGATCCTGTCTGCAGAAATGAAAGTTAAGCCTAAATGTAAGTAAGAAGGAAATATAGAGAAATAGTATATTAATGAGTATTAAGTATGTGGTAATCTGGGAATGAATAACAAATGAATAATTAGATAGTATATATAGGAGTAAAATCGAGTAATTTTAATGTGTCTTTTTAAAGATATATATTCATTATAATGATGAATTATTTTAAATAAGATAGTGTTAATACAGAATTTCTTTGCAATTCCAGTTAGTACTTGTTGAACCACCCTAAAACTAGGTAGAGAAAGAATGGTCTGGTAGATGTGATTTTAATATAAATTCATGAGATATAATGGATAGGTGTCGGGGAACTCTAGATTCCCTGGCAAAAATCCCAGAGCAGTGTCAGGGATCCTCTTCTGCCCCAGGGATTGGCAGCTGGTGGACAAAGCAAAGCTGACAAATCCAGCAGAATTTCAAAAGGCTTTACTCATACCTGTTCTGGTATACAATTCAATAACCAGAAAACCCCAGACTTTAGGGTTACTGACTGAGCCCTGGCCATGTGTAGGTTTAGAATAATAGGCCAAGGTGGCTGCTATCACATGCTAAGGCCCAAGAGTGAAGAGAAAGAGATAAGAAGAACAAAGGCAGAGGGAAAAAAAGAAAGAAGAGGGAAAAAAAAGGCTTGGAAGAAAGCAGGCTACAGTTTTTATAACTTTTCAGCCCTGACCAGCCCACATCAATGGAAAGCAATTAGGTAAATTCTCCCAGGACTCACCTCATCCCATTTAAATGTTAATAGTAGCCCAGCCAAGGCTTTAGGCCCTTGGTTTTCCACAAGGTCCTATCCAGATCAGGGAAGGTCATGTATCAGTACCAATGGATATTCTACTGTCAGGTATATATTTCTCCAAGTCTTCACAAGATTCTCATCTTTACTTCACAGCTGTTCTGTATATTGGCCTTTAGAATTATTAGAGAGCCACACTTGCTTGCTTGGGGGCAAACAGCATTTCTCTCTGGTCTAATTATAACTAGATTATACGTAGAGATGCAACATGACCGGGTAAATGTACTGGTAAGATCTATCAAGTCCCATGATGATTGTGGTAGCATGAGAGGAAATATTTTTACCAGCTAACATAGAATACATGGTAAGATATACTGCCACATAAAGTCAAAGATCAAACTGTTTTCTGTCCCTATTGACAAAGTGTCCTGCAGCACATAACTCCAGGCAAGTTGCAGAGGCTCTGGGCAACATTGTGCTCCAACAGGTGAGGCCAAAGTACAGATAGAATATAGAAGGGACCAGTATAACAATAATAGCTGGAAATGACAATAATAGCTGCAAATGATCACTTTGGACAGAACTGAATGTTGAAAGTAGGTTAGGTACATACTTAATTACCTTTCATTATCTGAATTGTAAACCATAAATGCTCAAAAGGAGAAAGAGAGAGAGAGAGCGAGAGACAGTGACAGAGATAGAGAGAGAGAGAAGAAAACTGCCTGCCTAAGAGGTAATGGGGGGCCAGAAAATGAGGACATTACCAGTGGGAAATGTACACTGGTGAAAAAGTATGGTTTTGGAACATTGTATGACTAAAACCCAATCATGATCAACTTTGTAGTATGTAGCTCACTGTGATTCTACTAAAAATAAATAAGTAAACAAAAATGTTCTGGGATCCCTAAAGCCTGTTTAAAGTGTTATATTTATTTTTTAAAAAGTTCAAAGATTATTCATAGAATTGAGAAGAGAAACCAATATAATCAATAGTTTTGGACCCACCTAAAGTGGGTCATGGATCAAAAATCCGGTGCATTTTCCACTCAGACCTTAGACACTCAGCATGGGTACACAGCTTAATGGACTGCAGAGACTGTCACCCTTGGCCACAGCTAACAATGCCTCCAGTCTTCTGTTTACATACCCTGTGTTGTTCCCTGTTATGACTGATCATAAGTCAAAATGAGGGTTCAATAACTTCTAATTTTGGATTTAAGAAGATGTTTTGTCTTGGGTGCTCTCTCTTCTCTTGTGTTCATTCTCTCTTGAATTATTCTCTTTGGTGCAATATACTCACCAGTTCTTGAACAAGCAAAAGGAGAATATGGAGAATTTTTATGTTAAAGTGTGGTTGTGTTACCTGATGGTCAAAGAGGAACTGAAGCTTGTCATGACCACACTAGGAACTATGAAATTGAATTTTCCATTATAGTCACATACCTTGCCACTGAGTCATACCCGCCACCACAGCAGAGCATAGAAAGAAGCCAGAGGAATTCCCCACACCATAAAGGCTGCCATTTTCCACATCCGGACTCCCTCTCATCAGAGCTCCACCTAGCAGGAAAGCCAATCACAGCCCAGCTCGCCAAGACCCACCATGCAGCAGTTTTTCTCCAGCCCAGCTCAGGTATGCTGATCTATAGACCCACAGACATGGGGCAGAGCTGCTACCATCTCTCCCTGTGCCCAACTGTTCATGAGGCACCCAGGAGGGATGGCAGGTTCTAGCCCTGGCCCGTCACCCCAGCAGAGCCTTACAAGAAGCCAGAGGAACCCCCACACCATGCGGGCCACCATTTTCCACATCTGGACTCCCTTCTCGTCAGAGTTCCACCCAGCAGAAGAGCCAATCACAGCCCAGCTTGCGTGGCCTCAAAGCAGCCACGTAGTTCATCATTGAACACTCAAGATTATATATTACTACAAGAGTAGCCCACTGCATGGCAAAGCCTGATAAGCTACCAGTGCTGTATTTGATATGCCAAGTACCAGTAACAATTACAGACCTCATTCCCATGACTTGATGGAATGGTTTGAATCTCTTTATGTTCCTGGAGCAAGCAGATGCCCTTGGTCTACACTAGCATGTGATAGGACAAATGGAGATGCTACTGGGACCCGCTCGAGCAAATCTATGATCAACAGGAAGACAAGTGATACAAGTCATACAAGTCATACATCAGTGGTTTGACGGCTTTGAGGACATAACTCAGAACCTCCTAGAATTCCTGATTTCTGACCCCAGGAATTGTAAATTTCAACATTTTAAGCTATGGGTGTGGCTGGACACATCTGGATGGACTCAAATATGCTTCTGATTCTGTATACAGCGATCACTCTTGGTAGTACTCAGGGAACAATATGTGGTGTAAAGGATCAAAATCAGGGAAGCTGCTTCCTAGGTAAGCACTCTACCTATCACATAAGTAGATAGTACCTATCTTGCTAGGTACTATCACTCCAGTCCTAAATTTTCCATTTTAAGGAACTATTTTTATATCTATCAAAATCTTTTCAATTAGAAATAGAGCAAGGCTCATGACTCTGCATGCTTAAGCCAGGAGTGGCACTTGGAAGTATGTCCTACATTGCTTAATTTACACTGTTTTAGTCACTTGATCACTTCATATCCTGTTATTCATTGATTTGCTCGAGCAGGCGCCAGTGACATTTCCATTTGACCCTATCACGTGCCAGTGTAGCCCAATGGCATCTGCTAGCTTCAGGAATACGAAGAGCCTCAAACCGTTCATTCAGGATCTTGAAGAAGAAGTGTAACCATCTTGTAGGTGGGCAGCCACGTGATCTTTTGACATCCCATCAGATCCAGTCAGTAACGGCTCTAGTTCAGCGGTCGTCTCTCAAATCACAGTACATGTCCAGCCCATCTGATTTTCGATGCCTTGGCAAACAAGACAGCGTTTCCTTACTCTGGAACAGCGACAAAGGTCAGAGCTCCGATTCCTTCTCTCACTTGAGTGAGGTGTGATATTTCAAGCATAGCTCTTTCGATTCCTCTTTGGGAGACCCAAACAGCATTCTCATCCTGCTTTTGTAGGGCCCAGGTCTCTGAGGTGTATGTTAGGGCATACACTGTTTTAGTACAATAATAAAACATTTTCACAAATATACCTGACATCTACTTATTTATACTATGTTTTTCCTCATAAATTTGCTCCCATTACTTGTGTCTTCTCCTTAATCTTTTTTTTTTTACTTTCTACTCATAGTTCCCCTCATTCTATCAGTCAATAATTTTTTTTCTTTTCTGGGTCACACCAAATGATAATCTGGGTTACTCCTGGCTCTGCACTCATGAATTACTGGTGCCAGTGCTCAGGGGAACAAATGGGATGCCAAGGATTGAACCTGCCTGGGTTGTCCATGTGAAGACAAAAACCCTACCCACTGTACTATTACTCTGGGCCCATCTAAGTTAGTAATTTATATCAATTTTCTTCAATATAGTACTTTTCTGATGTGTCCTAACAAAAATATACTGCATAGTTCTTTTCAGTTTCATGGTGGGCCTTTGTCTTATTAATTATGATAGGGTGTAGATTTTTTTCAATAACAATTTATGTTCTCTGAGAGAAGTACCTATCAGTGAATCATTTATCTGCTCTTTGCCCATTGCTTGTAAGATGGGATTTAAAATAAGCTTTAGTTATAAAATAGTTATTTAGGCTAATATTATTGTTGTATTGTTATAGTCCTTCTTATTCAGTATAATATAAATTATAAGTTTTACTTTGCACTTCGAAGTGCAAAGCATTTGCACTTAAATTAACCAGACTGCAATTAACCATGCTCTTATTTTGCTTTTCCTAGTGTGTTAGTTTTTCTTTAACCTTAAGGTTACTATCAAACATCAGAAATATTTTCTCATATGCAAACCAATATTAGAACTCTCTGAGCAAGCACATTATAAATCTTCAGTCATATAATATATATGTTATGAAGACTCAATGCTAGTGAGATTGGGAAATGCGTATCCATGCCTCGTTTCAGAAATGGGAGCATCAACAGGAGATGCAACTTAACTCATTTAGAATAGCCATATTTAAATCTTGTTTGGAATATGCACTAGGCAGCCAGCCAATTATCATTTCTTTCCTAGGCAAAACAAAATTTAGCACCCATTCATTTTCAAGTAGGTGTTGCTAGATCAGAAAATGCCACATTTCATGTAGTATTCACACACTGAATTGCTTAGGTTTGAGGCTAATAGAACTATTTATTCAGTAAGTGAAACTTAAAGCCTAATGCTTAAAATGGCTAACAAGTTCTGGCTTGTAGCAATTAATTTCTCAGAAGACATCTTCCCCTTAAACAAAACATCATGAATACACAGCTGCAGAATATGTGAAAAACAGTTTAATGGTATATTCTCCAATCAATGAAGCCTTTTAAACATGCACATTGCATTGCTCTAGCAAATGCCCCGGACATTAACTTTTAGAGCTTGGTATAATTTTAGTAGTCTCAGATATTAAAGAAAAAATCAGTCATCAGTCATACCTATGGGGCGTTTTTATTCCCTCAAGTAATAACTTTTTTTTTTGCATTTGCCCTTTTCTGAGGGTCTTTGAGTTGCTAAGCTAAGCTAGATAATGACAATACTTTTAGCATTCAGCAAAAGCACCCTTAATGCATCAAAATTCACACTTGGGGCAAATCAATAATGATGAATGATAATACTCTTTATTTTTCTAATACACTGTGCCAGCCAGGAGAAACATAGCAAACTATGTAACCTTAGAAATACTAATTGTTGATGAATATTCATCTCCAGTAAGAGCTTGCCTTATTTGGTATTAAATTCAGAGCATGTTTTTCACTAACTTGAGATTCTACAAAAAAAAAAATAAAACAAGGTGTTATAAATTGTCAGTTACAACATTGTATTATTGTTAGTTTGAGAACATTGTTCCTCAAAATACCACAGTCTTCCAACATGTTCAAGAGTCCTCATTGGCATTCCTTTCTGAGATTAAACCAGCTAAAATATGGAGACTCTTCTCTCAAACTTGCATTGTGGGCAGCCACAATATTATAGACTTGCATTATAGCATTGCATTATAGAAGGTCTCTATCTCTGTTTACTGTGCAGAGGAGCTAGGCATATTGCAGAGAGGGAGATGTTACTGACAAGTTCTAGCATTAGTGCTAGCAGAGCCAAGAACTGGGTTTGGATTCTGGTTTGGGCCTTGAAAGTTTTGAATGCTGCTGCTGCTGATCTTGTTCTATTTAAATCTAAATCTTTTCTGTTAATGATCAGGTAAAAATATTTTTGGAGTGACCATGTGCCAGGGCTTCTGTTTGCTGTTTCAAAAACCAGTTTCTAAAGCTCATCTGAATAAAGCACAGCAGTGACTGGTATATATAACCATGGGAACTGGGAATTCAAGAAATTAAGTGTAGAACCAATTAAATGCCAGGGGAGTTAAGGGGGCCCTATACACATCTAGCTACAATGCTCTGTCCAGCTAGGGCGAGAGGTAAAGCTGCACAGAGGAACTGCATTTTAATCTCAACATGAGAGTGGGAAACTGCATGAAAAACACGTACCTAACTACTACTATTATTTTTGGTTTAACTTGATCATTAGTATATTTTTTTTCAAATACTTAATTTTAGAATTAAAAAAAAAACAACTGTGCAAACAGTTTTAATTTTGTGGCAAAAATTATTCACAGTAGCAATTGGAAAAGATTACAACTGGGGGCCAGAGAGATAGTAAATGCCTTGTATGAGTAATCCCTGAATACAGTCAGGAGTAAGCCCTGAGCAAAGGTGGATGTGGACCGAAAACAAAAAAAAAAAATGAAGAGAGAAAGGGGGCAAGAAAGGGAAAGAAAGAAAATAAGAAAGAAAGAGAGAAAGTGTTTCTGTTTCTTCTATTTCCTGGAAGAGCTTGAAAAGGACTGGCAGTAGGTCCTCCTCAAAGGTTTGGTAGAGTTCACTAGTGAATCCATCTGAAGCTGGGCTTTTGTGTTTGGGCAGACTTTTAATTAATGTTTCAATTTCCTCGATGGTGGTAGGCTTATTCAGGTATTGCAGGTCTTCTGGTTTCAGCCGAGGGAGGTCATGGGACTTCAAGAATTAATCTATTTCTTTTAGATTGTCATGTTTCACTGCATAAAGACTCTCAAAGTAATCTCTGATGATATTTTGGATTTCTGTGGCTTCTGTTGTGATTAAACAATCCCAAACAGTTTCTATGAGGCACATATCACCCTCATACCCAATGCAGGGAGAGACAACAAAAAGAAAAAAAACTAAAGACCAATCTACCTGATGAACACAAATGCTAAGATCTTCAACAAAATACTAGAAAACAGAATCCAAAGACTCAAGAAGATTATACATCATGACCAAGTAGGATTCATCCTGGGAATGCAAGGATGGTTCAACATTCGCAAGACAATCAACATAATATATCATAACAATGAGAGAAAAAATAAAAACCATATTATCCTATCAATAGACACAGAGAAAGCATTTGAAAATATTCAGCACCCATTCATGATTAAAACCCTTCAGAAAATGGGAATTGAAGGAACTTTCCTCAAGATAGTTACAGCCATCTACCAAAGTCCCACAATGAGAATCATTCTCAATGGGGAAAAATTGAAAGCCTTCCCCTGAGATCAGGGACAAGACAAGGTTGCCCACTCTCACCCCTTTTATTCAATATTCAATATAGTACTGGAAGTACTTGCCATAGCAATCAGAGAAAAAAAGGACATTAAGGGCATCCAGGTAGGCAAGGAAGAAGTCAAGCTTCATTATTTGCAGATGACATAATATTATACCTAGAGAATCCTAAACTCTCTTCCAAAAAACTCCTAGAAACAATAGACACATATAGTAGGGTGGTAGGATACAAAATCAACACCCAAAAGTCGGTGGCTTTCCTCTATACAAATAACCAAAGAGAAGAAAGGGATATTAAGAAAACAATCCCATTCACAACTGTGCCACAGAAAATAAAATACCCAAGAATCAACTTAACCAAGTGTGTAAAGGACCTGTACAAAGAAAACTACAAGACACTGCTCCAAGCAATAAAAGAGGACAGGAGGAAATGGAAACATATTCCCTACTCGTGGAGGGGGAAAATTGATATTGGTCATAATCCTTAGAGCTCTACAGATTCAATGCAGTCCCTATAAGGATAGCCATGGCATTCTTCAAAGAAATTGACCAAAAACTCCTGGAATTTGTATGGAACAATAAACCCACACGGATAGCTAAAGCAATCCGTGGGAAAAAGAAGATGGGAGGCATCACCTTTCTCAACTTCAAACTGTACTCCAAGGCATTAATAAATACAACAGTGCGGTATTGGAATAAAAACAGACCTGTGGACCTATGGGATAGAATTGAGTATCCTGACACCCAACCTCAAACACATGATCACTTAATCTTTGATAAAGGTGCAAAGAGTTCAAAATAGAGTAAGGAAAGCCTCTTCAACAAGTGGTGTTGGGAAAACTGGGCAGCGACACGTAAAAAAAATGAATTTGTACCTCTGTCAAACACCATGCACAAAAATCAGATCAAAATGGATTAAAGATCTCAATATCAGACTTGAATCCATAAAGTACATTAAAGAAAATATAGGAAAAACCCTCCACAACATTGAAGCTAAAAGCATCTTCAAAGGTGAAACATCACTAACAAAGCAAATAGAAGAAAAGATAAACATATAGGACTACATGAAACTAAAATGCCACTGACCTCAAAAAGAAACAGAGACTAAGATACAAAGACAGTCCACAGAATGGGAAGGAATATTCACCCAATACCCATCTGATAAAGGGTTAATATCCAGGATATATCAGGCACTGGTAGAACTTTACAAGAAGAAAACAAACAACCCCACCAAAAAATGGGGAGAAGAATTGAACAGAAACTTCAGAAAGGAAGAAATTTGAATGGCCAAAAAACTTATGAAAAAATGCTCATCATCACTAATATCAGAGAGATGCAAATCAAACCAACAATGAGATATCATTTTACACCAGAGACTGGCACATATCCAAAAGAGCAACAACAACAAGTGCTGGTGTGGATATGGGGAAAAGGGGACACTCATCCATTGTTGGTGGGAATGCCGACTGGTACAGCCTTTCTGGAAAACAATATGGACATTCCTCCAAAGACTAGAAATTGAATTCCCATTTGACCCAGCCATAACATTCCTGGGAATCACTCTGGGAATCCAAAAATATGCAGCAGAAACACCATCCCTACTTTTATGTTCAAAGCACCATTATTCACATTAGCCAGATTCTGGAAACAACGAAAGTGCCCAAGAATCGATGACTGGATAAAGAAGTTTTGGTACATCTAACAATGGAATACTGTGCCGCTGTTAGGAAAAATGAAGTTTTGAAATTTGCCTATACATGGATGGACATGGAGAAGATCATGTTGAGTGAAATTAGCCAGAAGGAGAGAGACAGATATAGAATGACTGCATTTATTTGATGACATAATGATATATGTACATATTATAATACCAATATCCAAGGACAAGTGAGTCGTGTATCAGGAAGTCTTGTCAAAGGTGGAAATTATCACAAATGTGTGGGTGTCAGAGGCTAGGTAAGACAGAAAATGTAACAGTGTGCTAACAACTGTCGAAAGTACTAAAAAACAACCTAGAACTGAGCATTAAATATAGGCAACAATATACACATGACAACCCTTTAATGTATGTTCTGTAATCCACAATCTGGAAAGGAAAGGAAAAGAGAAAGAGATAGAGAGAGAGGTAAAGACATAAAAGAAACTGCCATGGAGGCAAGCTGGGGGAGGGGAGAAGGAACCAGGCACGTTGGTGTTGGGAGATGGGCACTGGTGGAGGGATGGGTGATGGAACATTGTATGACCAAAACCCAAATATGAACATCTTTGTAATTGCATACCTCAGGGTGGTATAATAAAATACTTAAAAAA